>BGPR01002374.1:91514-102907 GCA_013235015.1 Araneus ventricosus | reverse complement strand
GACTATAGAGCCTAATCATCTTCCTACGATTCATACCTCTAAGTCATACCATGACTTAACTCTTTAATCCCCGAGGCGACTTTTCTCTTCTAGCTCCTTTAAAATCGGCTATTTTGGGAGGCTAAGACATGAATTGGACTCAGGTCACTTGTAGGAGACAGGACTTAGGTCAAATGTATGAGGATAAGCCACCTTCCTCAAAAACATTCAGAGGAAACTGGCCTCTACTAGTTTCGATTGAGGAGAACCAGGGCACCCTAGTAAGCTTTCCCAACCGAAAGCGAACAATTAGCAGCTAAAGAGTTTTCTCTACAGTTCTTGAATAATTCCAATTAAGATCACAAACAGACTATAGAGCCTAATCATCTTCCTACGATTCATACCTCTAAGTCATGCCATGACTTAGCTCTTTAATCCCAGTGCACTTTTCTCTAGCTCCTTTAAAATCGGCTATTTTGGGAGGCTAAGACATGTGGACTCAGGTCACTGCAGGAACAGGACTTAGGTCAAATGTATGAGGATAAGCCACCTTCCTCAAAAACATTCAGAGAAACTGCCTCTACTGGTCGATTGAGGAGACCAGAGCACCCTAGTAGCTTTCCCGCCGAAAAGCAGACAATTATATAAAGAGTTTTCTCTACAGTTCTTGAATAATTCAATTAAGATCACAAACACACTATAGAGCCTAATCCTCTTCCTACGATTCATATCCCTTACTCTTTAATAACTTAACTCTTTAATCCCGAAGCGACTTTTTTCTTTAAAACCGGGTTATTTTGGGAGGCTAAGACATGAATTGGACTCTCCCAACCTGCGTTGCCATTTACCCCATTACCACAACCCCTTCCGTAACCTTCCCTTAAGCCGCACGGAAATGGGCTGTGGTGGCAAGGATAATTGCAACTCCTACCTCACTTATCTCCTAAGCGATCTCAGAAACTCCCTCCCCTCTAAAGAAGCCAACCGCCTCAGTCCGGCCTTCGTCGTCGTTAAAGAAACATTTCTAGACCGCCCGGACCGCTCGCTCGGTATGAGAGGGTTAACTTCCTAAAGCAATGTTCGGCAAGAAAGTAAATTACTATGTGTATAACCAAAAACTGTAACGTAACCTCTGGAAACGATCAGATCGACAAAGGTGCGAACTTGGTTATTGGTTGTAAGACTCATATACTGGAGCTGGAAAATTATCTGAAAATAAATAGACCTAATTGTTCCCTATGCAGGAACATAGGAAAGCAAACTAGAAATTGCCCCGTGAATAAACAGTTGCAGGTACGGAATTAGCAAGGGTAATTAAAGGGAATACTTTTTTCTATTCCCAGAAGCTTCTGTGATGCGCGAAACGACGCCATTGCAATTCCCGTTAGAATGTTGAAAGCATTATCGAGAAATCGCCTAAATGAATTATACATTCACTGTTACTGCTGCATGCTTTGTAATTGAATTACCTCTCTGCGTCTATTTCTAGGAACTTTCACATCAATACTTGCATAGTAACAACGAATATGTTTTTAAACAGAATTTTCTGTGCAGTTCTATAAAGTTATTTATCTCAACAAAAACCCATAGTTTTGTTTTTCAATGAAAAAAGGAAATAAAGATATATGTGAAGGCCTTAAAATTATTACTCTCCCATTTGTATAGTGACGATAAGAATCCCATTAATCCGGACCTCGCTTGTCCGGACAGTTTTTGCCCAGTTAATCTGGACGGGAATTTGTGACGGGATGTTTTGTTTTGTTTATCCTACACCAGTTCGTAGTTTAAAATTTTAGGTCTACGTATACAGTAGTATTAGATCTAAAATTAACAGTAACAAGCGCCATTCCCTAACACAGGTGGGTAAAAATGCTGCAAGTGGTTGCGACTGTTTTGTGTGTCGCAGAATTGTGATGAAACCGCATATGCAATTTGTGCGACTTTTTTCCAAATGATTGAAACCAAAATTGGATGCAGATATACCATTACGGTTAGAATACCACATACCAAATTTCATTTATTTATATCATTGCGTTTTGGATTTATAGTGTTCACAAGCATGCCATTATACAGACAGACATACAAGTCAACCCCTTGACAGATTTGATTCACACTTTGATACGGAAGTGCATTCCTGATGATAAAACTGTGTACCAAATTTTATCTGTGCAGCTATTTAACTTTTGGAGTTTTCGTGTTCATATGAACACGAACAGACAGCCAGACAGAATTCTCGTGGACGGATTTCGTCCACAAAGTGACAGAAATCAACGAATTTTGTTTAAAGCCCATAGACCAAGTTTCGTCCCTCTAGCTTTAACCGTTTTTGAGTTATCGTGTTTATAGACACAGAGACAGACACGCATAATTACAAAATTGCGTTTTTCGGACTCGGTGGGGGAAAGGAAGGTAGGTGCTTGAGAAGGATACGCCTATCACAAAAATAATAGCGATGAGAGGATTTAAAATGCTTAAACTTTATACTATGCAGAGAGATATACAAGACTGAAACATACCAATTCTTAGAATGTTAAATATCGATTTAGCAATTTGAGATCGCCAGTAGATGGCGCTGCTGTAACGCTCTCCGTTTAAGAATTTTGTGTGTGTAATCAGTTTTGTTTTGTCCGTGTGCTAATAAACGTGATGTCTTAGAGATCTCACTCCATTTATTTCGCAACAGAAAGTCTGACCAATAAAGAAATCTTTTATGGTGCCGAAACCCGGGAGACTCTTGGATTCTCTAGATAATTCAGAATTGAAATTGACAGCCTTTAATAATTTTTGAAAATGGAGTTAGAGAAGAACAAAAAGAAAAGTTCTGTTATCAGACAGTTGACTACTAATTACTGATGGAAATTGAAACCAGCTATTCAAAAAGGGATATTGCTATGGATGAAAAACTTGAAGATTTGAGCGTGAAACTGGCTGAAAAATTGACTGAACTCAAAGTCTTGGACTCGCAAATCGAAACTGATACGTCCGTGGATGAACTAGAAATAATTCAAAGTCAGGAATATCAAGAAAAAGCTATTCTTTGGAGAGGACGACTGCAAAGACTCATAAACCAGCACACAGGAAATCACGTAGCAATTGCGACTCAAAACGAAACTTCTAACAGTCGAACTGTTCCTGAAACGAAAGTGACGAGTCTTCAAATGAGTACCTTCTACGGAGATTCAAGTGAGTGGCTTGACTTTTGGAATGTTTGAATGCTCTCTTCATAATAATGGAAATTTCAGTAAGACTGAAAAATTTACATAGCTGAAATCTTTGCTTAGTGGTAATGCATTAATTGCTATCTCCGGATTTGTTATAAGCGATCGAAATTACGATTTTTCTATTGAAATATTCAAATATCGCTTCGGAAAACTAGATATTGTCATTAGTTCGCATATGAATAAACTGTTATCCAGTGAACCTGTTCGAAACATATCAAATGTTAAATCATTACGAAAACTTTTTGATGAATGCGAAATTCAAATCAGAAGCTTAGAATCGTTGAGTATTACATCTGAGAGCTGTGGAAACTTTCTTTGTCCGATAAGTTTGCAGAGAATTCCTGAAGAATTGAATTTTGAATTCAATCAAAATCGGAAAGAACAATCTAAGTTTGATATTACGGAGCTGATAGAATTTTTGAGAAAAGAAATTTATTGTCGTGAGGCTCCAAATCTAATGAACTATTCTAAAATCTTTCAGCGACAAGATACCAAAAAGGGCCGAAATCAATAGATCACTCTGAGTTTAAACCGAAAATTGCATGTGCATCTTCTTTGCCAACGATGAATTATAGGTGTATTTTATGTAACACAAATCAAGGAAAATGTAAATGCGAAGAATTAGATGCAGAGAAGAAACGTGACTTTATTTGTGGAACGAATACTGGAAAGGAAGCTATTGAAGTCTACCACAATGAAAAAGGCTTCAATGAAAAATGGAATTCGAACTCTCTTGCTTTACGAAAAGAATAACAGATAAACATGAGGATTTATGGCTTTTGTGCGATTCATCGTCAAAGGTATTAGAACTCAAATGGGATGCTCAGAGGGAAGTTTTCTCATTCAGTGCACAAGATATCATCGAATTTATTAAGGAAAACGAACAAATAAAACGTTGTGTTTTGAGAGCTGCATCTAGAATTTTTTACCCCCATGGATTCCTTGCTCCTTACGTGATTCAAGCGAAGGTGCTTTGCTAGGACTTGTGGCTTACTGCTATTGACTGTTATAAACCGAGTCCAGTAGAATCAAAATCCAAATGGATTAAATGGCATCAACAATTGAAGGAGTTATCGAAAGTCCAAATAACACGTTGGTATTCTGCACCGATGTTGACACATCTCACGAATGGGAATTGCATTGTTTCATCAATAGTTCACAGAGTGCTTATGGTTCTATTGCGTATCTCAAGTTTTCACATTTGGATGAGACTAAAACCACATTTGTTATCTCCAAAAGCAGAGTAGCTCCACTTAAAATATTATCTTTACCAAGACTTGAACTCATCACTGCACTAGTAGGTGCCAGATTAATTGCGTCTAGTCGAGAATATTTTTTAACGCCAAGATCTACATGTGAACAGATTCAAAAATTGTACTACATTGGATTAAAAATAATCCTCGCAGATGGAAGGCTTTCGTGCAGAATCGTGCGGCAGAAATTCAAGAAAAAACTTCACCTGAAGTATGAAATCACTGCCCTGGTTGTGAGAATCCTGCTGACAAAATCACTAGAAGTCTCAGTTTTAAAAATTTAGTGAAAAATAAAGTTTGGTGGCATGTCCCACCATGGCTAATTCAACAAAATACATCTTGTGTGTCATTTTACGACAACGGTGATCCTGATGTGTTAAGTATTACGAGTTAAGAACTTGTAGAACCAGTGCTGAACATACAAAATATCAGTAATTTGAATAAATTATTGCGAGTTACTACATAGATTTGTGAAAAACTTAAAATCTCAAGAAAAATCTGTGGGACATTTGTCATGAGAGGAACTGTCCAGTGCTATTGATTATTAGATAAAAGTGTCTCAAGTTCAAAGTTTGTCTAATGAAATTAATTGTAACAAATGTAATAAGTGTATAGATAAGAGTTCTAAATTGTATTGTTTTAATCCTAAAATTGATGATAAGGGTGTGCTAAGAGTAGATTAATTAAATCTTCTTTACATTCAGATGAAGTTAATTCTATTATATTATCTAATGATTATTTTCCTCCTCTTATTGTTTTAAATAGTCATGCAAGAGTTCTTCATAGTGGTGTCAATGAACTTTGATTCGAACAAGAGCCAAATTCTGTATTTTCAGAGTTAGACGTTTCATAAAATCAATATTGTATGGTTGTAGATTTTGTAAAAAATTTAATGCTTATCCAGGTCAGGAAATTTCAACTCCTCATCCTCCTGATCGTATTTAAAAATCGCAACCTTTTGAGGTAAATGGAATTGATTTCGCAGGACCATTAATTTTAAGATATGGCTCTAAAGTGTATATTGCTCCGTTTACTTGTGCTGTTAGTCGAGGATTGGTTGGTTGTTTGGGGTTTAATGGCGCAAGATCCATTTTTGGCTAAACTGCGCCAATCAAATGGTAAAATTCAACACAGTGGTATGTTAGTCGAGGAATACATTTAGAATAAATTTATAGTTTAAGTGCAGATTGTTTTATTCAGGCATTTCGTAGATTTATTTCCCGTCTTGGTGTTTGTACGATTATATATTCTGATAATGCAAAAACATTTAAAAGAGCAGATAAAGAATTGAAATATTTGTATAAATTGTATAAAGATGAAAATGCTTCTAGACTGACTGTGAATAATGGTATTACTTGGAAATTTATTGCTGAATGTGCTTCCTGATGGGGAGGATTTTGGGAAAGGTTAGTAAGATCTGTAAAAAGTTATTTAAAGCGTATTTTAGGTAAATCTTCATTGACTTATGAATAATTGTATACTGTATTAGTTGAAATTGAAGCAGTCATTAATTAACGCCCAATTACTTATTTGTATAGCAATGTAAATGAACCAGATCCTCTATCACCATCTCATTTCTTAACTGGTTCTAAATTAACTGTTTTATCTTGACCAAATGCTATACCTAAATCTTCAAAATCTGATCTGATTAAGAGATGGAAACATAGATTATTATTGTTAGAGCATTTTTGGAAAATGTTCTATAAAGAGTATCTTTTGGAAGATATGCTATGTTTTCTAAAATACCTAAGAATTATGGTAAATTTGAAATCACTTGTATTAATTAGAAAGGATAATGTTAAAAGATGTAATTGGAAATTGAGTAAAATTAAAACTTTGTATCTTGGAAGAGACGGTAAAATTAGATCTTGTGAAATCCAGGTTGCTAATGGTACTTTAAGAAGGCCAATTGAAAGGTTGTATAGTTTGAAGTTCAAGATTAAATTGTGATGCATTCAAAAGATGTATGGAAGGAGGGGAGTATTAAATATCGATGTAGAAATTTGAGATCGTCACTAGATGGCGCTGCTGTAACGCGCTCTGTTTAAGAATTTTGTGTGTGTAATCAATGTTTTTTTTGTTCGTGTGCTAATAAACGTGATGTCTTAAAGATCTTGCTCCAATTATTTCGCAACAGAAAGACTGACCATTAAAGGAATCTTTTATAGAGGAAGGAACACAGAAACAAGGCATAATCACAAAGAAGAGTCCGATCAGAAACTCCAACTGAATGAGGTAGAGTGCTCTGTTTGCCAGCTTTATTGTTTGATTTCAGACCCGGTCATTTAAATTTTTGACTGCTCTTCAATGACGTACAATAGTTTACGAATGCTGGGAGAACAGACATGGATTTATACATATGGAGTAGTTAACAGCAACTTAAGACACAATGCAAATGCCCTCAACGTGTCAGGCATTTATAAATGGAAAAGGATTTTTGAAGCAAAAGAAAAATCTTTGCGCCATCGCTGTGATATGTGTGTAATTTTGAATGATAATAACTATGAGTGTTTGTTGTGAAAGTGCTTTCCAAATGTAAAGTATCGCAAAAAATGTAGCTTTTACCCTTAATGACTTGTCATTTATGCATGTTCATGTGTTCCTCCAGCTCGTACGTTTGCAGTCGCAAATGTTTTCGTATTTCTGTGTTGTTTTTGTGTTTTCTACCTCCTTTAACAGTTTTTAGGTTTGCGTGCGATTGTTCTAAACCTACGAGGGTCGTTCAATAAGTCCTTATAAAAAGATAGAAAAACAAATTATTTTGTTAGATTTTTTATATTTTTAAACATAATCTCCTTTTAGCTCGATACATTTTCCCCAGAGTTTCTATAATATTTTAAGCCATCTGAAAATAGGATTTTGGAAGGGCCTCAAAATACTCATCTGTTTGGGCAATCACCTCCTCGTTCGACGCGAATCGTTTTCCGCCGAGCCATTTTTTAAAGTTAGGAATTTAAAAAAGTCACTGGGGGCCAAATCTGGTGAAAACGATGGGTGTTGTAATAATTCGAACTTTACTTCGAAACTGCGCAGGTGTGCACCCGTGCATTGTCTTGATGGAAGAGAATTTTTTCTTTGCCAAATGAGGGCGTTTTTTCTTGATTTCTTCACTCAACCGGTGGAATAATGACGCATAGTACTCTCCATTTATCGTTTGTCCTTTTGCCAAGTAATCGATGTAAATGATTCCGCGTGCATCCCAAAAGACCGTGGCCATCATCTTGCTAGTCGATTTCACCGTCTTCGCCTTCTTTGGAGCCGGATAACCTTTAACCCTTTAAGACCGGACGTATTTTTAACGAATTGTTTAAATGCCGACTACAACTCAAAAATAGACGATATCTGCCATCCAATGAGAAAAATAGATCTATAGAAATTCTAGGAACAAGAAAAATCATTTCTTCCGGCATTTATTGCATATAACTAACCAGGAACAGAAATATAAGCTAAAGCTTAACCCGCACGATCGTACGGGTTCGGTCTTAAAGGGTTAAAAACCCACTGTTTCGACTGTTCCTTTGTCTCTGGAGTGTAGTAGTGTATCCATGTTTCGTCCACAGTTATGTATCGACTGAGAAACTCGTCAAGATTGTGACGGAAACTCTCTAAACCAGCTTCCGAATTGATCACACGATTGCGTTTGTTCTCCATTGAGAGCAAACGCGGCACCCATCTTGCCGAGATTTTTTGCACACCCAATTTTTCATGCAAAATTGAAGACACTGTACCTTGGGATATGCCTGTGGCCTCAACTATTTCACGCTCTTTGACTCGTCGACCACTCAAAACCATATTGCGGATTTTGTCGATTATTTCGGAGAAAGTCACTTCTACTGGACGTCCCGAGTGGTTTTTCATCATTTGTGGTTGTGGCCACGTTTAAATTCATTAACCCAATTACAAACAGTCGCGAACGCGGGAGCAGATATGCCATGAACTTCATCTATCTCAGCTTTGATCTCTTTCTGTGTTAAGCATTTTAAGTATAAGTGCTTAATCACCGCACGAAACTTTTTTCCATTTTTCTAAGTGAACAAATGTTTGTTCTGCAATCGACTATGAAAATTAAACCACGCGATGCATATAGTTGAAACTTTAACAGCAGTCTAGTGAGAGATGGCACTTACTAAAAACAAACCTTTTTCAATACTACGAGAGCCATT
Source organism: Araneus ventricosus (assembly GCA_013235015.1). NCBI lineage: Eukaryota > Metazoa > Arthropoda > Arachnida > Araneae > Araneidae > Araneus > Araneus ventricosus. The sequence goes on along the minus strand of BGPR01002374.1, from coordinate 94,291 downwards.
GCTTGGATTTTCTAAGGACTTTTTGAACGACCCTCGTTCTTAAGCATTCGAGCATAAGCACAATGAATAGGAATTTTATAAATACAAATATATAATACAGTCGAACCGCGATATAGCGAACCCGAGATGTAACGAACCCTCGGTTATAGCGAACCTTTTACACCGTCCCAACTGAAACCCTATGTTAATGTATTTTCATACGTTCACAACGAACAGCAAACGGTAGAGACTCGGTTACAGCGAACTGAAAATTTCTAAAACTCCAAACTTTTACTTGCTCAAAGGGACATTCTTTACTAATTGTGCTCAAGTCAACCCACCTTCTACAAGAGTTACCCCTTTTGCATAAAATACTCTGGTCCAGAGACAACATTCCTCGCCTATTGTACCTTTGTTAGAGTCGTTGCTAACCCCATAAGTAGGACAAAGGGAGGATAGGCAAGGTTCTTTGCAGTTTCTATCTTCCCTCCCCACCGGTGGACACCTGGCCTGGTGTCAACCAGGGAAGGGAGGACATTCTGGTCAGCTGGGGAAGTGAGTGAGGAAGACATCGTGGCATTAGTAAATGAAAAAAACAACTCTATTGTAGATTCGTCTTCAGATATGGAGGAAGAACAAGACGAACCAGGGCCTTCAATTGCACATGCAAAAGAATCTAGAAACGTTTTGAACAAATTTTTTGCCACATAAAACATCTACGAAGATGTCGTGGACCTGTTTAAATTAGTGGATAAACAAATTGACGAGTTGTGTATAAAATCGAAACCTTTTCAACCAAAAATAACATGTTTTTTCAATGTAATGGGATTAGCAAATAAGTAAAAAAAGATAAATGTTTAGTTTGTTGATTATTGAGTATATTATTTAACACTTTATTTGTCCCTAATTACTAATGAAAATATTATGTTATTAAAAAGTTTATTATAGAAGTAGTATCATAGCATGTTGGGACATTTTTTTTGCAAATACGGATACAGCGAACCTCGGTTAAAACGAACTTCTGAGTCGGTCCGTTGAGGGTTCGTTATAACGGGGTTTGACTGTATTACATATTTGCACCTGTACATGCGTAATAAATCTTAAAATTACTATTTGCGCACAAGCCAGCACCAAAACAGCATGTAATTGGAGTGTAAGAGAAGAACGTTACGTCATGAACATGAACTCAATGGAACCATTACCAAGATGGCAAACAGCCAAGACGAAACACGAATACTTTATTTTAAAAACACGCATTTATTGCATTGCACGCATCATCGGCTGGGAAGCCAAAGATGCAGAAGGGAGGAACCATTCAACAGGAGATTTATTCTGCCGAAGAAAGAATAAATCAGAATACACAACTAGACGGAGTTTCAGAAAACAAATTGGTTACTAAAGCACTGTTTCATTTGCTTCGGTTGAAACACGCCACTGATAAATGTTTATTCATCTGTCTCATAAAAAAATAGAAGGTAAATTTAAACGAAAGGTTGAAGTTGGCAGTCCTTCAAAACGTCTGAAGAAAAGAAGGGAAATCCGCAAAATATTATAGGGAAATTAATAGAGTTTTAGCGATAAGAATATTTTTTATATTCTTATTTAAATAGAAAAGTCTTCAAATACCGACTGCAAAGAAAATTGACATAAAGCCATGGGTCTTTGCGACATCATTTCAAAATCCTGGCAAACTATCATGAAACAGAAATCAGAAGTAATTTCAAATAATTCGGACAATTAATACGGTGTATAAATATTGCAAGCAATTTCATTATCAAAGTAAAAAAAAAATTATTTTAAAAGATTAACTCGTTCCATTATTTTAGAAAGTTAAATATATTTCCTGTTTCTGATTATTAAAAATAATAATTACTAAGTTAAATTAAATTACTAGTTAAGGCGAGGGTTCAATTCTGGGAATTGCTGAGTTTTTATTTTCTTTGCTAACAGTTCATATTTCAGCAAAATCAACAAGACATTTTGATCAATATATTGGTTTTTGATTTAAGCCTCCAACACTTACTTGAAGTATAAATATAATCAGGTGTCGCATATAAGAAACAGAAGATATTTCTTCTTGAAATGTAAAGAATTTTAGGAAAACTGTCAATCTATTCAATAAATTGCGCTTAAATCCTGTATTAAAAGTGTCTAGAGAGGGATTTTCTGGCCTTATGGTTTCACATATATTTTTGTTGAATGAAAATAAACACGTTAGCATAATCTGGACAGCTTCTATTGTATGAATGCTCAATTATGTTCTAAAATCAGAAATAACGTTCATATAATTAATAAGATTTGAGGAAGATAAAGAATTTTCATTCAACCAATCTAAATGTTTTGGATATAAGACAGTGAAAAAATATCCAGAATTGTGGAACCATTTTCGACCACATCATCCTGAATAATGTTTAATGCTTTTATTGCGCGGTTGCAGATCACTGATCGGAGAAAGAAACAGAATTTGGAAAACAACGGTTTAAACAAAGAATATTAACGATTCTAGAACATCAGGAAGTGAGTGAAATAGCGATTGCAAAATTCCATCATTAAATACCTGAATGGAGTCAAGTTAAAGAAAAACGTGCTGATTTCTCGACCATTTTCGACCATATTATCCCTGATACTCTATATGGAAAAATGTTTAATGCTTCTATTGTGCGGTTGCAGTTCACCGATCGGAGAAAGAAACAAAATTTGGAAAAACAACGGTTTAAACAAAGAATGTTAACGATTCTAGAACATCAGAATGTGAGTGAAATAGCGATTACAAAATTCCATCATTAAATACCTGAATG
>BGPR01002374.1:78257-91504 GCA_013235015.1 Araneus ventricosus | reverse complement strand
TTCTAGAACAAGTGAAATAGCGATTACAAAATTCCATCATTAAATACCTGAATGGAGTCAAGTTAAAGAAAAACGTGCCGATTTCTGGATCATTTTCGACCACATCATCCCTGATACTCTATATGGAAAAAAGTTTAATGCTTCGATTATGCGGTTGCAGTTCACTGATCGGAGAACAACAAAATTCGGAAAAACAACGGTTTAAACAAAGAATATTTGCGGTTCTAGAACAAGTGAAATAGCAATTACAGAATTCTATCATTACATACCTGAATGAAGTCAAGTTAAAGAAAAACGTACTGAATTATGGACCATTTTTGACCACATCATCCCTGATAATCTATACGGAATAATGTTTAATGCTTCTATTGTGCGGTTGCAGTTCACTGATCGGAGAAAGAAACAAAATTTGGAAAAACAACGGTTTAAACAAAGAATATTAACGTTTCTAGAACAAGTGAAATAGCGATTAAAAAATTCCATCATTACATAACTGAATGGAGTCAAGTTAAAGTAAAACGTGTTAAAGACAGAATAATATTGAATATTAGATTTCATGATGAGAATTTTAATGGTTAATTCTTAAGGTATCCGACTAGGTTGAAAAAGCGATTTTCGAAGAAAAATTGCAAAATTTTTTATGATTTAAAAATGAAGCCACAACTTTTAAGATTCTAAAACAGTCATTATTTTTATTCTAATTCCTTTAATATTTTATTCCTTGATATTTATTTGAAATAATGTGTTATTATATTTTTTAAATGCGTTTTCTGAAAAATTGAAATTTCACTGAAATTGGTCCACGAAAAACGTGATATCTCCAAAACAATTCATTAAAATTAATTGAAATTTGGTACACATGTGTCAAAGACTTTTGAGGTTCTAATAGACAGCAGATTTTCCGATAACTGTATTTAGTCATGTTTTACAGTCACTTTCAGTTCGAAACATAGGTTAATTTTGTCGAAAAATAAATGACGCCAACTTTGAATGTTCATAAAATATTTATTTATTAAAGTAAATTTTATCTTGCGGTTCATTACATCGTAGATAGTGTGAGAAGTACGCATGCGAAATTAAAATGAAATATGTCTCATATTGTTTCAATTATGCTGTTTTTCTTAACATTAAAATTTTTGTTAAAATTCTTTTTAAAAAATTATTATTTTCAAAAATTTCTGATTATATATGAATTTTTATATCTAATTGTGGTTATTTAAGTCTATTTTTGTTATTTAGCTCTTTAAGTCTTTATTGTGTATGCTTTCTTAAAATTTTTTCTTCGTACCTTGTTGGGTACCTTAAGTTTGTCGCTATGAAAATATTCTAATCTCAAAAATTTCTTTGATTGTCTGTTTCAGATAATTTTAAGAAACCAATTAGAATTTTTTTTTGCCTGCATAGAAAGCAGTATGCTTTCATTAATATAAAAGTCGATTATAAATACAAATCAATAATGAATTGCGCTGTCCTAATAATTTCATTATAAAGAATATTTTATTGATGAATGTCCTTACTTTCCTTCTTTTTTTTACACACTGCCCACTAAAATATTTTAAAATGAATATGAAAAGATGCAAGAAACATTTGATTTCTTTTTTTTATTAAAAAAGAACTTGCACATTAAAAAGAGCATTAAAATTTTTGTTAAAATTCTTTTAAAAAATTATTATTTTTAAGAATTTCTGATTATATATTAATTTTTATAGCTAACTGTGACTATTTAAGGCAATTTTTGCTATTTAGCTCTTTAAGTCGTTTTTGTGTATGCTTTTTTAATTTTTTTTCTCCTCAGAACATAGTATGGTATCTTAATAACATTTATTCGGAAAATAAAAGTATTATTAGTAGTTTTTATTTAGCGAAATCGCTCATTCTTTAATTGAACTTTATAGATACACCGAAAAATATAAATTGATTTTAAAATGGTTTGTGCACACACATGAATTCCATCGATGACTGAGTCGTAATGCCTTTGAACTTTGTTCCGATCTGATTTCAAGGCTATTTGAACTGCGAGTGAATAGTTAGCCAAGAGCTGCAAACATTGCGCCTAATTGCAATTACAGAAATGTTGAACACATAAGCCACAATTCCATTACTGCTTACTACGCAAATGAATCGGCTAAATGAAACGTATTGATTAGGGCCTAGGCTTGATTGATTAGGGTTAGGAAACAACTAGACCTTCGAGAACCATGAATTATTTAAATGTGATGAGAGCAGCGATAGATAACAATTTTGCATCCGATATCTGTTTATAGAAACCAAATGCTGCCTGTATAATTTTTGTTCTACTTGCATTTTATTTACAATAAGTACGTAATTTTTATTCTTAATTTCATCCGCAGTTGAACTTAATAAAAAAAACTTTTATATAATATAAAATTTTTTATATATATATATTAAATTTTATTTAAAAATTGTTTAAAAAGGATGTTAGACTGTTTGGTATATCTTTATATTTACGTATATTATGTGTAGCACATATATCTTTTGCAACAGCAAAAGAATTAAGAACATATAATGGTTCGAGAGAATCATTATTGTTTTCAACGTAGGACTACGTTCCTCCCATTGAGCTCTCAGGAAGGATTTTGATTCACACGCCAAAACTCCACAAAAAAAAATGTATGATAGGTCCTCTATACCTCAGACCAAAGCTCCACAAAACACATTGTATGAGAGGTCCTCTATACCTCGGGCCAAAACTCCACAAAACATATTGTATGAGAGGTCCTCTATAGCGCGGGCCAAAACTCCACAAAACACATTGTATGAGAGGCCCTCTATACCTCGGTAACTGCATATGTTAAAAACATAATTAATGTCTTATTTTAGAGATAAAGGGTAACAACAGAAGTTACGAAAAAAAATTGAAAATCGGAACTGTAGTTCAGCGACTACTGAGTCGCAAAATTGGGCAGAAAAACCACATGAATTGGTGACGCGATCCTTTATATCTCGGTAACTACGGATATTAAAACATAACTAATGTCTTAGTTTAGAGATAAAGAGTAACAACAGAAGTTACAAAAAAAAATCAAAATCGGAAACGAGTCACCCGAATAAAGTAGTCCTACACCTTTAGCATCAGCGGCTGTTTGAAAAAAGACAGCCTCCCGTCATTTCAAAGTAGGACTACCTTCCTCCCATTGGGGTCTCAGGAAAGAATTTGATTCACACGCCAAAACGCCACAAAAAGCGTTGTATAGGGGATCCTCCATAGAGAATCCATCCTCTCCGCTACAGTCCACGGCCCTTTTCCCAGTTATCTCTATAAATTCCGGCTTCATCATTCAGATATCTGCGCATGTGGGGAAAAGGGGACCTTCTCCACTACGTAACTTCCTGTCACATGACGTTATCTTATCATTTTACAAAACCAATTGCAGAAAATGCTCAACTTTGGGGGAAAAACCTACTTTCAAATAAACTATCAAGAATAAATAAAGCTAAACTCATATCTTTTGTCACAGAAAATGAGAACCTCATAAAACAGCCATCGGACGCAACCAGTTCATCCGACTCCAACCCAGATTTCTCTTCTTCACCGAGATCTCAGACTTATGGACTAAGACCCTTCAGAGGTTCAATATCTAGGATCCTAATCAGTCCTCCTACAAGTATATAGATGCAGAGAACTTTTGGGACCCATCTTAAAATTGTTTTTGCTTCTCGAGTCTTTCTTTTCATATGTAAACACACATATTTCATCCTTTTTCCTTGATGTTAAAAAACTGTATGTAACCCATTTTTTTTCGTCGATAAAATTTCTACGCACACCTATCCAAACTGCAAACCGGAGATTTTTATCTCTGGAGTCAGGGGTGTGTCGTTGTGTAAAGTAAAGGTATCTACATATGTTAAACATAACTAATGTCTTATTTTAGATATTGCTTTCAACAATCTGATGGCTTATTGACTTTATTTGACAGTTTGTAATTTAGTAAAGTTTTATGATGAGAATCATTAATTTGGATTTGTTGATAAAGTACGAAAAATACATAGATTTATTAAAAATTTCGGGGATGATCTTGTTAGAGAACCAGTGAAACGCAGTGTCCCAGGAGGTTAAAGCATTGCATGGTTAGAAACACAAATCGAAGGTTGTGTGTAATATCCTCTGACTATACTGGTAGCCAGTATTATTCAAAAGCATGTAAACCGATTTGAGCTTTCGAAATGAAGTGCCTGATGAGAGTTTTTCTGGTTTAGTTACAAATGCAGCAAAAATGTTGAGCTGCTTCCCCTGTAAGTCCAACAGGAAGGCAGTTTATTTCATAATTAAGGCAACTTCATACTTAACGTGACAAAGACAAGTTGCCACACTTGTCTTTGACTCATGGACATGGCTAATTTAATTATCAATCTCTTCAATAAAATATTTACACAGAGTAGTATAATGGCTACAGAATAGATAAATCACAAGCTACAATGCTGTAAACTTGTGATTTATGTATTATATAGCCATTATACTACTGTGTGTAAATATTGTATTGAAGAAATTGATAATTAAATTACATATTAATACGAAATACTTGTTTTATGATATTATTTTGACATTTTCACGAAAAGTCTACTGCGCTGACCCGAACTGCGCCGTTTTTATGTTTTATTTAGAGTAGTTTTTGTTGGCGCCATGTGTTGACAGTATATAGAACTACATTTTCTCGTATGCGCAGTCAAACATTATTTACTACAACTGTTCATATTTACCGTAATATTCTCATTTTTGAATTTAAATTTTAATACAATGTTTCTTTTACGTATTGTCAAGTATTCTGTAAGTTTCGTACAATTCGAAAGAAAACTCTGCATGATATAATCAAAAAACATGCGGAGTTTGAATTTTTAAAATTTAATACTGATTTTTACTTATATTCTGATAAACATTCTTATTGTCTAATATTGCATCCTAGTAATACTCCTCAAGCTCTTTAAAATGGTACAATAATCAATTTCCTAGCTAAACACGTTTCCATGCTACGCTTATTTATAACCGTACATAAAGCTAATTCATACAAATCACGCGCATGCGCCTACACTGGTGCGATGACGTCACAGGCAAAACAAATACTATGCGATAAACTCTTACAGATATGATCTATCCGTTGTGAGACAACCATTCTTTTCCCATTATTAGTCTCGTAGTTATCAGCGATTCAAATCTGTCGGTATTTTCTCACTCAAGAAAGTTCCACCGACTATCACTGTATTGAGCTGAAAGACATTTTTACTTCAATAAATTGTATTTTGAGAAATTCTTGGCTTCACTGAATTATTGCTGGTAAGTCTAAAATATGATGATAAGTGGATATTCAACATAGAAGGAAACATATTTCTTTTCACATAATGCAAAAAAAATCCATAATATCTAGCCGAGTCTATACGTCAGAGACTCAGCATCAAAGGGCATATCTCTCTCTGAAGATCAAAGCGACCTTGAAGTGCCTTGGTAGAACTCGAACTTATTTTCAAAATATAGGGTAAGTTTTTTTCCTGGGAACTTAAAGGGTAAACTGGCCCACATTTGTATTTCGCTTGGAGGATAATGTCTAGCAGCTATCCCCACCGCAGTAAGCACACATCGGTCTACCAGTTTAGGAACAATGTTTGTTAAGGACACGGCCAGAGGATAGATATAGTTTTAGTTACATTAAAGTCCCGTTTTGAAGCAAAATTAGTGTTATTTTGGGGCGGACCTCGTAATTTTGAACCGGGGTCAGATGACACCTGAGCAGGACCTCCCTCTCCAAACTCCTGCATTACACCAGCGGTAGGTCTTTTGACCTCCAACGTATGATTTAACATGCAACAGGCCCAATACATGACGGAGATTCAGTGCAATTGGGCTTCGAACCAGCAACCCCCCGAAGCTGAGACCTTACAACTAGGACACAATAACCTCGTCAGAGGATAGAGTCCATAAATCTCCGTGCCATATCATGCCATGCCATATTCTACTAGGTCACTAGTGGTGAAATTTACCTTCCAACTGTCGCGCTTATGTGCGAGGTACCTTGAGCATCGTATTATATATTTATATCATGTTTTTTTATAAAAATAAATGCAAATTTTAATCATGTAATCTGTATTTTTTAGTTTTATACTAAACGAAGATTATATAAATAACCAGTGCGACAGGTCTCCCCTGAACATTATCGCATACTGCTAACGCATGTAGAGAAAAAAATAAGCTGAAAGGCAGTGAAACGAACAAGAACCCCTAACACAGTGGAGAAAAAAAATAAGCGAGGCGTAATCCCAGATAGCAAAGAAAGCTTGCCAAAAAGGTTTTGGAAACCTTGTCGTCGGCAAGGGTAAAGGGTTGTCACAAAGGTTTCCATGACAAGGGTTGAACCTTTCGGCAAGGTAGCGGAAAGGTTCGCTAGTCAAAAAGAAACAAGGTTTTCGGTAAGATTTCCGCAAGCTTTTATTACAAGCTTGTTTCAGGCTTTCCTCAGGCTTGTTTCATGCCTTTTCAAAAGGTTGTTAAGAGCCCACCTTCGGCGGAAAAAATAGAACCCCCTTCACCCCTCCGAAGCCGCATTCCTACAGAGAAGAACCCCCTTTTCAAAGCCGTGCTCCTTCAAATTCCTCCGGGTCGGGGATCGAACCCGCGTTCTTAGAGTTGGAAGGCAAACACAATAACCACTATACTGGACGGGGATACACAGATGGGACAGATGGTTCATAAAAAGCTTATCTATGGCAATTTTGCGGGAAAGGTTTCCGAAACGATTTGCGCGGAAATGCTTTCCCGGACAGCCTATGGAAAGTGAAATGGCAAACTTTTTTGCTATATGGGATATCACGATTTCCGAAGGTAATCCAACGCGGAAAAGGAATTATAAGCTGGCTTGATTACCAATATGGCTGGGTGAAAGATAAAGGAAACAAAATTTGCAATTTGAACGCCTTTTTTTCAACCGATTGAGACGAAAATTAGACACAAATCTACCATGAAGGTAGGAAGTCCACATACCAAATTTCATTTATCAAAGTAATTTTTTAAAGAAGTTATTGCGTTCAAAAGTAAGCGATTATACAGACAGATAGACAGTCAACACTTTGACGGATTTGGTTCAAAATTTGATACAAACCTACATTCCTGCTGATAAAAATGTGTACCAAATTTTATCCACCTAGCTATTTAAGTTTATGAGTAATCGCGTTCACATTAATACGGACATACAGACAAACAGACTTCCGTTGGACGGATTTTGTCCAACATTTGATAGAAACCTACAAACTATGGGTAAAGACCACATACCAAATGTCATCCCCGTAGCTCTCATAGTTTTCGATTTATCGTGTTCACAGACAGACATAATTCCAAAATTGTGTTTTTCGGACTCAGGGAGGTCTAAAACGTGGAGATTCGTCAAACTCTCGAGTTCGAATTTTTTGACGATTACAATACTTTCTCTTTGTATACTTCGTATACGAGAAAGTAAAAATTGCACTTAAATTTTTAAAATAACGATATATAGTAAGTAATACGACGCATAATGTAAATGTCTACTGCACACGTGCATATGCTGGTGGGTTAATGAAGTTTAGAAATTAATATTATATCTGACATCTGATAGTGTTTATTCGGAATTTTAAAAATGTTCAACATTTCTTATTCAAATAAGGATTCGAACATGCTTCTGACTAAATTATTTTTGCTGCAATCAATCTTACTTCGAAATAATTAAGTATTCTCATAATTAAATTTTCTTGAGTGTTTTCCTTGGACGGAGCTCTTTATTTTAAAAAATAGAAAGATTTTACTTTTCAATTCAATAAAGTGAAACTTTTTTGCACCAAGGCGAAGAAAGTTATTAAATTAGTTTGTTATTTCATTAAACTTCCCTGGACTTCTGACATTTAATATTCAAGTTGTGCGTTTGACTGAAGAGAAAATTTTGATTAAACTTATTTCTCTATAAAAGATGATCTGAACTTCTTGTTACGTATTTTATGCTTTTCATTCCTTTTTCTGCAATCAAGATATAAAAAATTCATCTACGTGTTGTTATAGAAAAGTAATTTTAAGAGAACCACGCCTATTTAAAGAAATAATTTCCCTTAAAACGACTACCAACTTTCATATTTTTAACTAAATGTCTGTATCCAAGAAACAATTCTAGCGCAAGATAGAAATTTTGTTTGTAATTTTCTTCACCCAAAATGAGATTTTTTATTAGACTTAACACATTTGAAATCACAATTGAACAGAAAATTAAATTAAAACAATTTTTTTCTGTTTTACATGATGTTGTTACTTTATTACTATTGTGAAACATAATATCTTGGGAACGAGAATGTATTTCCTTCGAAATGTGTCTGCTTTTAAATCTTTCCTAATTTAATTGAATTGAATATTCTTCCTAAGTCATTTTTCCTCCTCGACTTTGAAAATTATGTAAACAATGCGGAAGTAATATTTCCTTGAAAAGAGAAAGAAAATTGAATTAAGGATACCAATTTATACGTGCTGGATTATTTACCAATTTCTGTAATTCTACTTCAAAACATAGTAATTCAATTGAATATTTTCGAAGTTAAATCCTGTGCCACAATTATCTCTTTAAGTTATATTCGGGATATTTTAAAGCACGTTTTTGTTTAACTAGACTTATTTTATGTTTGTTCAGGATGGAATTTTGTAATCGTTTTCCTCTCCTCTTGATGAGCTAGATTTCTGAAATATTGTCAGATACTATACACTTTAATGTTTTCAGAATGCAATTATCAGTTAGAAAAAAATTATCCACCAATACTATAGAATGTATGATCCATTGAACTACCACTTCCCGTTTTTTTCAGGCCACTGAAAACACATTTTCGAAACCTTGTTAACAAATTTAACACAAAAATGAATACAAACTTTCTATTGTACCCCCTTTTTATCATCTTTGCTTATCATCATTGATGGTGATTTCGGAGCCATAATACTCTTTCCACCACGGTAAAATAAAAAAAATGTCTGGAGGCTGTCTTTTTCAAACAGCCGCTCATGTTAAAGGCGTAGGAGTACGTTACTCGTGTGACTCTTTTGTTTATCGGTGTTTCTCGGTTTCTCTTTCTTATTCGCGATTCTCTTTTGTTTATCGGTGTTTCTCGGTTTCTCTTTCTTATTCGCGATTCTCTTTTGTTTCTCGAAGCCATGCCGACATTCTTGTTACCGCGATAATTTTTTTTTTTGCTTCTCGAAGCTTGTCGAATCATCTTTTACTCGCGATACTCTTTTTTGTTTCGAGCTTTCATTATACTATTTGTTACTCAGTGATATCTTTGTTTCGAAGCTTGTCGAATTATCTTGTCAAATACTCATTTTTTCATAGCTTTGTCGAATTTATCTTTTTACTTCGCGATATTTAGTTGTTTCTCGAAGCTTTATGAATTATCTTTGTTATCATGCGATACTTTTTGTTATTGAGCTTTGATTGCATCTTTGTTTCACTGCGATATTTTGTTAGCCGAGAGCTTTGTCGAATTATCTTTGTTACCGCGTACCTTTGTTTTCGAAGCTTGTCGAATTATCTGTTTCTTCGCGATACTCTTTGTTTCTCGAAGCTTATTGTTAGCGATACTTGTTACCGGCTGATCGAATTATCTTTGTTTCTCCTACTTTGCCGAAGTTGCGATCATCTTAGTTCGCAGATATTGTTGAAGCTTCATTTGTCGAAGTCATTTTGCTTACTCGCGATATCTCTTGTTTAGCTTTCTGAAGTTATCTTGTTCTCAAGAATTTGTTTCTGGCTTGTGAATTATCTTTACTTGGATACCTTTTGTTTCTCGAAGCTTGGTTTGAATTATCTTTGTTTCTCGCGATACTCTTTTGTTTCTCGAAGCTTGTCGAATTATCTTTGTTACTCGCGATACTCTTTTGTTTCTCGAAGCTTGTCGAATTATCTTTGTTACTTGCGATACTCTTTTGTTTCTCGAAGTTACTCTCTATACTCTTGTTTCTCGAAGTTACTCATGATTATCTTTTGTTTCCTGGTGGCCTAGTGGTAAGGTCTCGGCTTTGGAGACGGAGGGTTCCAGGTTCGAAACACGATTCCGCTGAAGATCCGCCGTGTATGGGGCCTGTTGTACGCTAAATCATACCCAGTGGCCAAACGTCCTTCCGTTGGCGTGGCGCGGAAGCTTGGAGAGGGGGATTCCAGCTCAGATGTCGTCGTCATCGTCTGACCTCAGTTCAAAATTACGAGGTCCGTCCCAAAATAGCCCTCGTGTTGCTTCAAATCGGGACGTAAATATAACTAAACCAATCTCTTTTGTTCCTCGAAGTTACTCTCAATTCTCTTTTGTTTCTCTGAAATACTAATGTATGGGAAATTGGCAAAATAAAATGAAATTAAGGTTACAATGAAAATTATTTTATTTCTTAATAAAATATATTACAATGTTATTTCTTTTGCTTTGAATTCTTCAATCTTGCGTGGATATGTTGCAATTCTGTGTAGGATCGGTCGATGATATGAAAAGTAATATACATAATTTAATAATTCGGGACTAATGTTTTTTGTAGAAGTTGAATCAATATATGAACTCCCAAACAAAAGTTTCAACATCACGAAATCTCGCTCGCGAAAACATGGCTGACGAGAAAGTCAGCCAATTGTGCGCGCGCACCTAATGCTTGTGACGTTACCAATTAATGTATAGTTTTGCCCAACTTTGCGACTCATTAGTCGCTAAACTATAATTCCGATTTTCAAATTTTTTGTAGCTTTTGTTGTTACCCTTTATCTCTAAAATAAAACATCAGCTATGTTTTTAACACACGTAGTTACCGAGATATAGAGGATCTCCCATACAACGTTTTTTGTGGCGTTGTGGCGTGTGAATCAAATTCCTTGCTGAGACCCCAATGGGAGGAACGTAGCCCTATGTTAAAAATGTTTGTATTTGATACATTGAGGGAACTGTCAAGTCATCTCAAATTTCCCATGTTAAGTCTACGGACGAAAACTTTACTTTTACCTACTAAAGCGAAGAGAAGAAAATCGTTGCTGAACTATATTTACAGTAAGCCAACGTCACCGCTAAAGAGTCAAGTCTTGCTAAGCGACATTTATGTCTAGTTGATTAGTTAAATATACAGGGTGTCCATACTTATCGTGGTCCAATAGCTATTTTCTAAACCGTCAGAGATGGACATATAGTTCCAATTGGAAAAATCCTTAAAATGATGGGAAGAATTATAATAGGTTTTATGAGTGAAAAATATATTCCTGAAACGGTTACAAAATCTAACTTTTTATACAGACTCCCGGTCTTATTAATCATATTTAGTAAAATATTCTTGACACTCTAACATTTCAACCAAAAAAAGTCCCACTCTTCTGAGACTAAAACTGACCGAGCTATAGAGCTTTGAATATCTCTGACTTAGACCACTTTACACCGTTTCAATAGTCGTCTTAAAGACGATCCACCAATCAATGCGCAGCACTTGGTCGACAAGACAGCTGATTGGTTAAAAATCATGAAATTCAAAGCTCCATAACTCGCTCTGTTTCAGTCGCAGAAGAGTGGGCCTTTTTTTGGTTAAAATGTTAGAGTGTCAAGAATATTAAACTAAATATGACTAATAGGATCTGGTGACCATATACAAAGGTAGAATTCGTAACTTTTTCAGAAATATATTTAGTGACTCAAGAAACATAAAATATAATTCTTCCCTTTATTTAAAGCATTTTTCCCATCTAGAATTATATGTCTATTTCTAATGCTTTATAAATTAGCTATTGGACCACGATAAGTGTGGACATCCTGTATAATACAAAATAATTTTCATATTAAAAGGGTTTACATGGTTCACTGATACGCTTGCAGAACGTGTGTCACCAAGACCTGGGCGTAGAACAATTCAATCCAAATCCTAGGTTCGACAAAATAGAGTCAATAAACGCAAGCGAATGCGTGTCGTCAGTTGGTCAGCATCAGGACATACCAAAGTTTAAGATCTGCGATTACCGACACATTTGTCAGCATTGAAAAGTCTTTGACTTTCAAGCAGGATATAGACTTAAAAATTATACGGGCTATATTGTTGGTTTTATTGAAGACATTACAAACCCATTCTCAATTTGAAAAGTCAGATTAAAAGGGTTTACATGTTTCCCTGATACGCTTGCAGAACGCGTGTCACCAAGTCGTGTACCTAGAACAATTCAATCCAAATCCTAGGTTCGACAAAATGGAGTCGATAAACGCAAGCGAATACGTGTTTCCAGTTGGTAAGCATCAGGCCATACGGAAGTTTAAGATCTGCGATTATCGACAGCATTTGTCAGCATTGAAAAGTCTTGCACTTTCAAGCAGAATATAGACGTAAAAATTATACCGATTATATTGTTGGTTTTATTGAAGACATTACAAATCCATCCTCAATTTGAAAAGTCAGAGTAATAGGGCTTACCTGGTTCACTGATACGTTTGCAGAACGTGTGTCACCAAGTGGTGGACGTAGAATAATGATAACAATACATCTGATAATAATTATAATGATAACAATACACCTTTTTGCGCGCTCAACGCAGCAGCATTAAGTGATTGAATCAACAAAATTTTCCTAAAGATAACACAACAAAAACTATAGAATTAAATAACAAAGAATCTCTAATAATTGAAACAATTAATAAAAATTAGAAATTAAAAAATAACCAAAATGGAAAAGAACTAGAATGGCGAATTCTTCGGAGACCACACGCCATTTGTAGTTCTAAATTGGACAAATTTTCTGTAGAAAGGAATGACAAAAGTCAAAATTTAATCCTTTATGTGGTCTGAATATGTCCAGCAACCAAGTAAAGGAGAAAAGAAAAATTTAACCTATTCCCTAATAACAAAATCAATAGAGAGAAAAATGTAAATATTCACCCTCTTTCAAAACCAGAGTCAAAAAGATATAGACGCTATAAGATGAACGAGAACCAAGGAATCAACAATCTGGAAGCTAGCCACTAGCTCCATCTATGGAGAGAAATTCGAACTATTTATGAGGTGGACAAAAACTTTTATTGATAAGGCTATTAACTATTAGGAAATTATAAGGATATCCATTGTCTTTTAAGTTATTATTTAAATTTTCTAAGCTTTTGTTAAAGCCTTGTCTTTTGTTTTTCTATTTCATTATAAGTAGCTGCATATGCGCCGTTCTATTTAATGCAAAAAAATATTTATTTTATTTTATTTTAATTTCAATTAATATTTAAATTAATTTTGCTAAATTTTATCAA
>BGPR01002374.1:61977-73456 GCA_013235015.1 Araneus ventricosus | reverse complement strand
TTTAATAATGACGGTAATACATGCCGTCCAAATGAATTTATTAAACATCTTAATTTTTTTAAATCAAACCTGAGAGCGAATTTTAGATGTTTTCAATACTTTTTAATGTAATGCAGGAACTGCGAAATGCCTACATTTGTATCTGTACAGACACAGAACTAATTTTGTTACTATTATATAATTTTAATAACAGTTACAATTGATAAAATTTAGCAAAATTAATTTAAATATTAATTGAAATTAAAAGTAAATAAAAACTATTTTTGCATTAAATAGAAAGGCGCATATGCAGCTACTTCTAATGAAATACAAAGACAAATAATATAAAAAACATAAATTTGAATTAAAAAGAAAAATAAATAAAATAAACAGGAAAAGTAAACAATAATAATAATGATAACAATACATCTTGTAGCACGCTCAACGCAGCAGCATTAAGTGATTGCATCAACAAAATTTTCCTAAAAATAACACAACAAAAACTATAGTATTAAATAACAAAGATTGTCTAATAATTGAAACACTTAATAAGAATTAGAAATTAAAAAATAATCAAAATGGAAGGAAAATGGAAAAGAACTAGAATGGCGAACTCTTCGGAGACCACACGCCATTTGTAGTTCTAAATTGGACAAATTTTCTGTAGAAAGGAATGACAAAAGTCAAAATTTAATCCTTTCTGTGGTCTGAATTTGTCCAGCAACCAAGTAAAGGTAGAAATAAAATTTAACAAATTCCCTAATAACAAAATCAATAGAGAGAAAAATGTAAATATTCACCCTCTTTCAAAATCAGAGCCAAACAAAATAGACGCTATAAGATGAACAAGAACGAAGGCATTGTTGACGCCTACACGTCCTTCCATTCGCCGCGGACTTTCGCGCCATTTGAGGGTGCAGAGTTGAATGAATTTTAGCTGTCCACTTTCGTGTCCTTGGGGATGCGAGGTTGAGTGGAGTTCATTCTCGTTCTGATCGCCTAAGCGAACGGACCATAAAACAAATGAGCTACAGATTAATTTCGCAATATTCTTCCAGAAAATACTTATTAACAGGTGCTAATGTATCAACAGCAATTAATTTTCTCAAAACAAACTAACTAACTAAAACCAAAAACCATTTGGTATATCTCTATTTTCCATGACAAATTATCATTCTCCCTAGATAAATTTTTAAAAAGTGAGAGGGAAACATAATTTCTAATTATCCCCTAATATCTGGTGCAGTCGGAGTAATATGTATACTAACTGTAAACAAACTGCTAGAAGTAGAAAAAGAGTTTCGCTTTTATGGCTGAAATTGAATATTGAAGAATGTAAGTGAATTAAAAACATAAATGGAATTTTTAGACTAATAAATCATCTATATAAAAACAACATCAATGCCTAAGAATAGTCTTCATAATTAATAGTTAATTTAATAGTTTTAATTAATTATTTAAAACGGTTATACGTTAAAACTACTAAAACTCCAATTTGAAATAAAAAAAACTTTATTAGGATCATTGCCATTTAGTTTTTATTAAAAGAGTAATAAGATCTGCAAAGTCGATGGTTCTCTTTCTAATAAAAATTCATAGGTGAAATGGGGAATTTCGGCATTTTTTTTATTTTTCTAATCGCTTGAAAATGCTTCAAAATGAACAATAACATTTTAAAAAAATTCTAGGCAGTTTTTTATATTTGCAATCAAAGTTCGCCTATTAGATGACGTCGTAAAAATAAAAGTATTGTATTTTTCCTAAATGTGTTAATACAACTATAACGGAACCGATGAGAAATTTATCTATATTATATCCATTAAAATTGTATATCACGAAAAACCGTAACAAACAGCCTTGAACTCGATATCCGTATATATCTAATTTTATATATATTACGGATATATCTAATTTTATATATTATGGATATATCTAATTTTTATTGTGAATCCGACAGTTTGAAATTCACCAAAATTGAAATTTGTTATCAAGATTCAATTTAAAAATAGTTCACCAAACTATTTACAAAATACAACAGTTTTTCAACAAAGTACAACAGTAAAATAGCAGAGCAGTGATAGCATATTCGTGGACATGCGTTACGATTGATTAAGCCGTGCTCAACATTAAAATTTCAATATGATTAAATTTAAGTTTAAATTTTGAACATCATTTTAACATATTCCTAATTGATTACATTTTGCAAATTTTATATTATGTTTTTTTATAATACTAAAAAAGGTTGTTTTATATTTAAAAATGTGCGATACTATAATTAAATAGTATTTAGATTGTTTTAAAAAATTTCGCTTTCTTTCACAAATTTGTATAAAATTACTTTTAAACTTTAATTTTACATTTCTTTGTACACGGTATACAGGAACCAAGTCTCTTGAAAGTGATCTGAAGTTAAATGCCTTACTAATTCAATTTGTTAAAATTTCCCACTTAAAATTGCTAATATGGAAATTAAATTAAAAGAAACGCAAAATTATCTGGTTTTGGAAGTTAGAATGGTGGAAAATGGGGGGGGGGAACGGGCCGCCCCGCCCCCCCCCTAGGGGACTTAATTCGGCCTGTCCGTTTTATAACACCCAAAGGAAATTCGAAAAATATCCAAATAAACAAATAAATACAAATTTTGGGAAATTTAGAAAACTCAGACAAAGAAATCATAAAAACAAAATTAACTAGTAAATAAACAATGAATAACAAAAGCATAGAATGCGACTCGATTCTAAACAGCACGAGCTCATTCCAAAAAGCGCACATCACTAATTAGAATATTTTGTCTATTATTAAAGTATATTGAGTAAATAAATGTTTCATTTGTGTTTATAGCACAGGTCACATGAGTTAGATTAAAGTTGTCTAGTAACTAAAAAATTTCTTTTCACTCAAATTTTGAAACAAAAAATTGTGTTTAACGTAACATGACTACGTTTTCATTGAAGTCTTTATAAAAATTATATTCAATGATACCTCATTCATCGCTTAGTTGAGAAAAAGGAAGTTGACAAAGAGATAGAACTAATATAAAGGATAAAATATTAAAATTATTGATTTTAAAGCATCTGAAATATCAACAAAGAAAACACCAATTAAGCTAATTTAAATTAAGTAATAAAGCTTTGTTTGTTTGTTTGTTTGCTTGCTTTTTGGCACAAGAGCCATTTCTATGTAATAAAGCACATGCATTATTAATCAAAATGGAGTAAAGGTTATTAAAAGTATGCAAATTATTTATTTTAAAGGTAATAACTGACATGCAATAATAATAGCAAATAATTAAATATAGCTCAGGCCTCCTGTCTATACACTCAATCAATAATTCCATATCATTCGTAATAATCCCAGCTATTTTTAGGTCTAAATTACTTTAAGAATAGTGCAAGCTTCTTTAAAACGCCCCCAAGCAAAGCTTCATATAGTTTACGCGCCAATTTCAGAGCCCGTCTTGACTTTCACCTCTTCAAGGAACAGCGCAGAGTAACTATTTTGTTGCATGTGCGCGCGTTCCAGTAGAAACCCGTACACTTCACGAAAGTTGCACGATTTTTTAATCAAAAGGTGATCGCTGTGATTTTACGACTGTTTATTTGCCGAACTATAAAGTTTTATGTATGCGCGCTCTGACTTCAGTGCATAGACTTTCACCATGCAACTAAACTGTTGCTCGATTAAAAATTGCATGTATGCGTCTAGACTTAAAGCTTGTGAACGACCTTTCAGAAAAACCTGTACGGAATTTTAAGACAAATCGACAAATTATTATTTAACCAACAAACTTATCATTTCCAATTTAGTATCTTAATAAAAATATTAAAGTTCATTAAAATGAAGGCATAAAGACAAAATAATTAAATTTAAAAAGTTTTGTGAAAGTCAATTGCTTCTCTGAAAGTTGATGTTTTCTGGCTACAACAACAGGCCATCTCATTAAATGTATTAGCTTCATATCATATAGAAAATTATAATACAAAAATTCTTTTTATCGTCTGAAGCGTTTTTACTTCAAATTTCGTTCATAAATAGTGAAGTATAAGAAAGATTTTGGTGAATGTTTTGGGTCAATTAATTAATAGTTATATTTTTATTAATAAAAAGCGTCAAACTAAACCAGATCAATAGTTGTTCCCGATATAAATTATGAATCGTCTGCTTTTAAACTTTTCTTTACTATTCATCCAGAATTTTGTTTATATGTTCTAGCACCATCTCTTCATACGTATTCTTGTTCTTAAACAATAAAAACATACACTGCTACAAATTGTGAATTTTATACACAATTGATTTTTTTTTAAATTATTGAAATGAGAGCAACAATTTTGAACGCAAATGAAATTTGGGTCACTGAAAAGCTATTTTTTAAACTTTAATATAGTATAAAATAGTTATTGTAATATAACACTTTCGAAATATATCACAAAAGAAATCCCGCAAATTCTTGCGTAATTTTTAATTAAAAACAATTTAATTAACTTTTGGGTGTTTTAAACTTGACGACATTTCACTTCTTTTAAAAATATTTACAGAAATAAAAAGAAATTTGTTCAAAGTCTCACCGTTGCCTAGCAACGAAGTTTCATTAAATTTGCTTTATTTAAGAATCGTCTGCTATAATAATTTATTTATTAAATTCTGAAAAATTAATAAAAGTCGAAGGAAACATTTCACAGATATAAAATTGGTATCACTGAAAAGGGAAATGTTAGAACTTTAAGATGGTATAAAAATATTTTTTGAGGATAATTTGCTCCGAGGTTAATACGGGAAAACGGTTTCGGTCAATTTCTAATTAATTGTCTGTTTAATTAAATTTCTGACGTCGAAAATTTGACAATAATCTTCCACTTGTCTTAAATAATAAGTGAGAAAAGTTTGGTTGAAATTGCTGCAGTAGTTTAGGAGGAGATGTGGAACATACACACATACATACCCAAAATGAGTTTTATTTATATTAAGATAGTAAAAAAGTCATGGTAAAAAAATCGAATGAAATATGAGTCTGGTTAGCTTGAAAATATATACCAATAACGAATGAAAAAGTAACAACAAACTCACATTCAGAGTGTTCTAATGAACTCTTGAAGTTTTCAGAAACATAATCTGTCCACCTGAATTTTGCGCTTCAAGAAATACCTACTTTCCGATACTGTAGATTACAAAATACATTTTCTGTTTATGATTTTAAATTAATTCAGGACCGATGTCAGTTAAAGCGAAATTTAAGATAACGGAACTCTATAGTACAACTAATGAAATACTCAAAATCTGCAGTTATATTGAAATACCAAACTTGACTGTAACACAAATTTAGCATTATTCTTATGTAATCGTAGTTATAACACAAA
The DNA here is from genome assembly GCA_013235015.1 of Araneus ventricosus. NCBI lineage: Eukaryota > Metazoa > Arthropoda > Arachnida > Araneae > Araneidae > Araneus > Araneus ventricosus. The sequence continues at coordinate 68,123 of BGPR01002374.1, read as the reverse complement.
TGCTCACCAGAGAGTGCATTATATTAGATTGAGCCAGCAAAAATACATTGCACTTGAAAGGCAAGGAGGCAAACTAAGCTGAATTCTTAAGAGCAAAGATCTAATGTTATCAACGATATCTGCAATTATTTCTGTTTTTTTGTCCTAAATGAGTGGTATCGGCTTATGTATATGGCCGGAGAACCAGAATGGAAAATCACATATTCGCCAGCCTCATTGTCCAAAAATATAATTCGAAACCATTCATTTCACTTTCAATTCAGATGGGGCCAATAATTCTCAAAAGGTATTTTCTATAGAGAAACAAGAGGTAAACAAAATTATCTCCAATAACCATGTAAGTCAATGCCAGGTTAGTAATCTGAATATCCCATATGGCATATATAACTGATAGCTAATGCATTTTACTCTATATGTTCCGATCTATCAACAAAATATAACTGAACTCTTTAAACCCGAGGCGACGTTTTTCGTCTAGCTCCTTTAAAGCCGGGATCCTTTGGGAGGAAGCGTCATGAATTGGACTCTCCCAATCTGGGTGGACATTTACCCCACCACCCGACTCCCTGCAATAAACTTCGCTTAAGACGCACGGAAATGGGCAGTGGTTGGGAAGGATAATTGGACCCCCTACCACGCTTATCTCTTAAGCCATCTCAGAACTTCCCTTCCCCTCGAAAAAAGCAAACCTCCTCAAACCGGCCTTCTTCGCTGCTGAAGGGAAGTTTTTAGACCTCCCGGGACCGCCTCGCTTGGTACCAAAGGGTTAAGATAAATGGAATTTTAGAATCTAAGATAGGGGGCCAAATTATATTTCGTAATCATTTAATGATACATCATGCGTGAAGCAAAAATCATTCGAAACTGTTTACAGAGCAGACCGTTAGACCTAGAGCTATCATATTTGCCACGTCATTAATTCGTAGGTAGTAGGTGCTCATTAATAAAGGATTTTTCAAAAAATTAATTAAAAATTAATCAAAATTTTAAGATTTTCTTTAAACAACTTCGCAGCATATTATTAATATGAATTCAGTTTTTCAACGCTTTAAAATTTAAAAAAAAATTAGCGTTTCAGTGGTATCAATAATATTTCCATAAATATTTCTCTAATTTTAATAATTTATTAAAAATATTTTAATTATAGTTTACAAAAATACTTTTAAATGTTTCAGTTACTGCGTATATATACACGCGTGTTGCGACTATAAAAAATACTTCTTTATGTGCACTTTATTGTTGCAAAAATTAAGAGAATTTTTTTTATTGTAAAGACAGACGAAGCAAGCCGAAAATATTATATTTTTGCAACGTTCTGGATTACAGATTCGAACCTCCTTTAGTTTCTGACGTAGATTTGCGTCTCTCCATAGTGGTCTGAGGTGTGTCGGGAAAGGAAAAAAAATATGAAGCTTTTCGCGCTAAAGTTAAACGCTTATAACTCCGCAACCAAATAACATAGAGAGTTGGTTTTAGTTTCATTCAAGAGAGAATGGTAGACATTGAAGATTGCAAAAATAATTTAGAATCTGGAATTACGGTTTATTCACAGTCGAGCTGCAAAGTTGGTGAAAATCACGAAAAAGTTTGATGACATCACAGCGACTGGTGCTCGCGCACGCAGACGGAGACAATTCATTCATCGATCGCGCGAGATATTACTCAAGAAATGTTGAATTACGTTGAATTTCGTGCTAAAGTTAAACGCTCATAGTTCCGAAACCAAATAACATAGAGAGTAGGTGTTACTCTAATTTACCAGTGAAAGGTAGACAATGAAGATTGCAAAAAAAATTATAAGTTGTAATTACGGTTTAGTCACAGTTGAGTTGCAAATTTTGTGAAAACCATGAAGAATTTTACATTGATAGAGTCACTTAGTCACACTAGATTAATAGTCAGTATATACTATAGAGTTAATAGTACACTAGATTAATAGTCAGCATCAACTATAGTTAATAGTCACACTAGATTAATAGTCAGCATCGACTATAGAGTTAATAGTCACACTAGATTAATAGTCAGCATCGACTATATTAATAGTCACACTAGACTAATAGTCAGCATAGACTATAGAGTTAATAGTCACAGAGAGCTACTTTAGTCACAGAAAGTCACAATTGAGTAAGGTAAGTAAGTCTTCGCCCTTCAATCCCAGCGGCCGTATCGCAGAGACAGCCTCCCGTCGAATTTTGTTTTAAACATCTATGATTCGGTTACTGTTATCCCTGAAAAATATAAAATACTCCGTATACCGATGTGATCATATAAAGTGGCACTAACTATAATCGATTGCTACAACACGAAAAACATGTTCAGTATGCACCGCAAAAAACACAGCATGAAAAATTGATTTCATTTCATGAAAAATTGCGCAAGAAGCTGAGATTTGAGTCGGAGTGATTCATTATTGTAAGTGGTTCGATAGACTCTGAAAACTTTCTATTGTCTAAAATATTATTTTTATGCTATTTCCCTTACCTTGAACTTAAAAAGTACAATTTTTTTCATTGAAGAATTTATTTTTTCCTCAGTCACAGGCAGTTAGGAAATTTTAATACATTTTTGAATAATTTTTCATTCGTTATATTAATAGTAGAGGTTTTCTATTAAATCTTTATATCAAATCTTAGTATGAAAAACAAAAGCCATTTTTAAATTTATTTTATACAATTTCGGAACAGATTTTAATCCGTTTTACAAGAAAAATCTAGAATAATTCATGCGTATCATTCAAAATAGTTCATTATTGAAAAATAAATATTTTTTGGAAGAAATTTTATTTGGATATCATTTATGCATTATCGAATTTCCGTCGGGTCCGACATACAGACATGTCTGAAGTACTTTAATGTTTACATTATTTATGTATTATCTGGATCTGTTTAGCATCCTTCAATTAAGCTTTTTTCACAAATTTTAAAATACTAATTGCACGTCTGTGATACCGATTGAATCACATGGAGATTTAACACGCTACCACTATTCATTTCATTTGGGATAATTAATGATCTGGAAAGTTTTTTTCTTATTATTCGAGGTTTTGCTATCAGCGTATTGCCACACTCCAATAATTCGGCAAGAAGAACTGAAATTTAGTTACTTCAATTCCTCTGGCAGTAATTCGTTCTCATCAGTGATTACTTTGTGTCCTTTAACATCACGCAGAAGTCTTTTTTATTGGGCACTGACTAATACTGCTGCATCACATTGGTGCCACGAGAATAATGAACAAGAAGCAACGACATAAGCATGTTATTGCCATGCAAAAAGATAGAATGCCACCCCACATGCCCCGTGCCTGATGCCATTACAGCAACCGAACCGGTTGGATGGACATGGAGATGCAATAAAACAGAAAAGAAAAGTCCATTGACTGATGTCGTTTAACATCATTTAGAAGCCTTTTTTATTTGGCACTGACTAATACTGCTGCATCACATTGGTGCCACGAGAATAATGAACAAGAAGCAACGACATAAGCATGTTATTCCATGCAAAAAGATAGAATGCCACCCCACATGCCCCGTGCCTGATGCCATTACAGCAACCGAACCGGTTGGATGGACATGGAGATGCGATAAAACAGAAAAGAAAAGTCAAATGACTGATGTCATTTAACATCTTGCAGAAGCCATTTTAATTCGGCACTGACTAATGCTGCTGCATCACATTGGTGTCACGAGAATGATGAACAAGAAACAACGACAGAAGCGTATTATTACCATGCAAAAAGACAAGAAAGAAAAGACCATTAACTGATATTTTCGTAATGGATGGTTAAGATACTTGAAATAATAGAATCGAACGAATTATTTCCCTTACTGACCAGACCGTCAATAATAACGGGGAAATAATATGTCATAGATTTATTATGCATTCTTTCTCATCTCTTTAGCATTCGATTCAAATTTACTTTACAAATTCAATCTTATTTCTTTGTTCAGATAGTTATACGTAATTATATTTTCTTTGGTTCCTAAATTTAAGAGAATAAGATTTAAGATTTAAGAGAATTTAAGAGTTTGTATTTCATTTTTTTTTATTTTTCTCATGTTAACTACTTTGTGGATTTTTTTATGTTGCTTTAGGAAAATTTTAATTTACATTATTGTTATATTGGCTATTTAATTGATATTTGATTGCTATATTTGTTGTAAATTGGACTGTTTGTCCTTTCCTGTAACCTGTGGGGCTCTTGGGTGCCTTTATATTGGACGGGCTGCTTCTCAACGTCCTCTCTTATCCGCACGGGTTCCGCTAAGACGGAATCTGCTTACTTGCCTGCTGGACATGTGTATGTGTATAACAGTTTTAACCGTGCTCTTCATTGTAATAATTTTTGTTGAGAACTGACCTCATTCCACTGAAGTTAGAAATTAAATTCCAAACTTATTTTCCGTTATTTATATATTTTGAGATTAAGAAGAAATCCAATCTTTCTAACAAATATTTATTTTTATTGTTTGCTACTTCCACTAAAATATCAGTAGTTTAACTTAAATCTAAAGATTTAACTTCTCCAGCTGCCATGACATTTTAAATAAAATTAACTCATCCAAACCGAAATTAACTCAAAGTTTGCCACAGTATTTAATTTATAGAGTAGATGCAAACTGATGAATTTCCGAAATGAAAATATATAATTTTTATATTCGCTTATAAGAAGAATACGAAGAGAAAGTCTTGCAATCATCAAAAAATTCAACCTCTAATATTTGCTGGCTGTCTGTAAACACGATGAACACTATAATTAAAACTAACTGATAAAGCACTATAATGTAGTCGGATGAAATTCATTATGCTGTCTGTAAACACGATGAACACTATAATTAAAACTAACTGATAAAGCACTGTAATGTAGTCGGATGAAATTCATTATGCTGTCTGTAAACACGATGAACACTATAATTAAAACTAACTGATAAAGCACTGTAATGTAGTCGGATGAAATTCATTATGCTGTCTGTAAACACGATGAACACTATAATAAAAACTAACTGATAAAACACTATAATGTAGTCGGATGAAATTCATTATGCTGTCTGTAAACACGATGAACACTATAATTAAAACTAACTGATAAAACACTATAATGTAGTAGGATGAAATTCATTATGCTGTCATTACACGAAAAATGCCGATATCCGTTAAATTTTGGAAGAAATACATCTAATTAAAGTCTCTTCATCTGCCGGTCCTTGTGGATGTGAACACTGCAATTTAAAAACGCAACAGATGGATGAAAATAGCCATATGATTTATCATCAACATTTTAAATATGTGCCAAATTTTGAGTAAAATTCGTTAAAGTTTGTCCGTGTGTCTGTCTGCATATTCTTGCGTTTATGAATGAGATAACCCAAAACGCAGAAATCTAGATAAAGAAAATTTGGTGTGTGCTTTTTCCGATTAAAATCGTAGATCCATTTCGAATTTTGAACCCAACAGGCGAAAAGGAAGACGTCCAGAATACACGTTAATCGAGTTCGAGTGTTCTCGGCTACTATGAGCGTTCGATTGTTCGTAGTCACTACGTGAGTTCCAGTGTTCATAGTCACTATGTGAGTTCCAGTGTTCGTAGTCACTACGTGAGTTCCAGTGTTCGTAGTCACTATGTGAGTTCCAGTGTTTGTAGTATACTAATAAACACGAAATCCTTCATATTGTGTTAGCATACGAGAACGTCGAACTGAGAATACTCCTGTTGGTTTGATTTACAACTGGTATATTATGTACTAAATTCTACATATATATATGTATCATAGATGCATAGATTCTATACAAAATCCTAAATATCATTATAACCTTCTGTAAGTGCATACTTGGAAATAGATACAACGAAATAGAAATACTATTGATTCTTTATGGCGCAAAAATAGTGCATACTGCGTTTCAATGAATATTACTTTTATAGGGTTTTTAATTTCGCAATTTAACACACATGGTATTTTCAGCTGTACGTTTCATGCTAATATGTTGTGATTGATTTAAATGGAAATATTCTTGGGGAAAGATCAGTGCTGACCTTCGAATAATCCAGGATTGGTAAAACATTCTAGCAACTCACTTGTAAGATTCATGAAGTTTCACAAGATTCACCCATTTATTAATGAGTGAAATAAAACATGTACTTCATTATCTTC
>BGPR01002374.1:14145-37948 GCA_013235015.1 Araneus ventricosus | reverse complement strand
ATATATATATATATATATATTACAGAAGTAAAAAAATTACTTATATAATTTTCGGTAAATATTGAAAAACTAATTAAAGGTTATCTTTAAAAAAAATTGATATGAGTGTTAATTCTTATAATGTCTTAAAATCCAAGCTTGCATAATTCTTTAAGGGTTTGCCAGAATTTCTGAAATGTTTTATCATAATATTTTTACGAATACTTATAGTTTAAACAACAGTAGATTTAAAAGAGTCATTGTCTTATTATATAAATTGGGGATTTTACTATCATGTTCATTAAGAAGGACATATTGCCGAAAACAATTGACTCAAGTAATACGATTATTTGCTTCAAAACATTATATTTTAACAATACATTTCTGCAATTTATTATGATAGAAATATAACTTAGACATTATAATGTTTGAGAGTACCCGCAATGACAAAATAATGTTACAAATTTAGTTCCAATAAAATATTTTGGATGTTGATTTAGGATGTTGACATTTAAAATAACAAAATGTATAGAAGTTTTCAAGAGAAGGGAGATAATTCTATTCGCATTTCGTAACAGGAGGTTAAGTCACATACAAATGCTCTTAGTTTTTCTAATACATTCATTTGGTACGCGAAGACAGAATTTAATTATTTGTTTTAATTCGAAAGCATTTGTTTGCGAAAATTGTGATAAATGCGAGTAGAAATTTAATAATTTTGACATTAAAAGGCAAAATTGCTCTCGGATTATCAAAAGTATCTTCTTTAACTCCATTAACTGTAAAAATAATTAGATCATAAGGGTGTTTTATTTCAGGTAATCAATGGCATGTTTTAAATGTTTGAAAATTTCTCTAACGTCTGAATTTCCCTCAGAAATATTGTTTATAATAAATACTTTATAAAAAACAATATACAAGAAGACAATTATTGAGCTATATGAAAACAAAACCTTGCTAACTTTTGAATCGTTGGCGAGATTCAGTTAAAACTTGGCGGTTGAATGCAGGACAAGTTGGGATTTTTTTTGAGCATGCGCACTCTTATTGTTGTTGTTCATTTTTCGTTGAAAATGTCGAAATACAGCGTTTCTGAGCGTATATCGATCGTCAAGACCTATTATTCGAGCATTAACAGCCCGATTGCGGCTCAAAGGAAATTTTCAACCAAATACAAGCTGAAGACAACCGGTCCAAGTGTTATAACAATCAAAAATGTGATTGAAAAGTTCGAGAGAACTGGTAGTGTCGGTGTCTCGACACTTCAGCGATTTTTGGAGAATTTGGTTCTTCGTCTGTGCCATGTCGTAGCCATTGATGGCAGCAAATCGAACATGTCATACACTAAATCTGAATATCTATAGTTACTTTTAAAATTTGTATAAAATTTTTGAACTCAGTAGTTTTTGAAAAAAATTTTTATTTCACATAGCTGTATAATTGTCACCCTGTAATTTATTTCATGATGAGCCAAAGTTAATTCCTCAAGAAAAATATAATCATTGATCAAAGAAAAAGACCTGCTTGCACATAACTGGAAACATTAATTGAGCTGTCATTTTTAAAGGAAAAAAATGGCATTTTTTTCTGTGAGATTTTTTACTTCAAAATATACATATTACAGAAACGTAAAAACACGGAAACCTGATCTTTTAATTTCTTTGTTTTATTTACAGTGAAACGAAATTCACGGAAAATGAAAAAAGACATCAGAGTGAAAAAAGTATCAATATAAACAGAAAAGAATACTTTAAGTAATATGCAAATGTCTTACTTATTTAACATTCAGCACTAAGAATTAGTTAATACAAGTGTGAATACCTAACTTTCTAGACTGCGAAAAGTAATTATCTTAACCTGCAGGAGTTGCTCAAAGCTCCTTATTTATTCCATTATCGTTTTCTTCAAATATTTAGTCATCGCAGAGTTAACTTCCATCATTCCAGACAAATTATAGAGGGGAAAAAATGAGATATTTCCATATCGATATTCAATGAAAAAGAATAAGATATGAGTTTCGCGACTAGAAATTAAATAGGAAATTTCTTTTCATTCTTTTGTTTCTGTAATTAATTCTCTTCGTTATTAGAAGAGCAGGAATATTCATTTTCTTCCTACATTTTCTTTTATTTCATGAAAGTTAGATCTTTTTTAATCATGGAATTATACCTAGAAAACTTCTTTTTCCTGATTCAAAATATACAATTTTCTATAATATCTACATATTGAACAATTTTTTTTGTTCTACAGCCTCCAAATTTCTAATTAGTCTGCATAAAGAGGCAAGGGTGTTTTGGAATATTATTAGTATGATTCTTTAATGACTTATTTAATTATATTTATTAGATACTAACTATGTGCGTTATTTAAAGTGCTTATTTAGTTTAAAGATTTTTTTCAACGTTTCATTTTGTGGCAACGTAATAAGAAAATTTGTTAAGAGTAATATATAATAAAATGAAATTCTTTAAAAAAACCCATTTTAATGGCAATAAAAACTTCCAGGTACTGAATTCATTCGTCGACATCACTGATAATTTATTTAATTTCTTTGGAAATTTCAGTGATTTTGTAGGAACTTTGTTAAGAGTAATATACAGGGTGTTCATTAATTATTGTCGGGGTTTCCGTACCTCATAACTTTCGAATAAAAAATATTACGCAAAAACCGATTACGTATTCGTAAATTACAACTCAAAGAATTTTACTTGGTAACAATGCGATCTTAGCGCATTTGCAGTCTCGGTAATTATGACGTCATAAATAAAAATGGCGACCGTGCAAGAAAAAGCAATGTGTGTATTGTGGTTTTTCGAAACTAAATTTGGTTTGGGGGTTTGTCAAGAACATTGTGTACAAGACCCCTGTGCCCTCCCTTGATGAACTGAAGTGCAGAATTGTTACTGCGATCCAAAATGTTACCCCACAAATGCTGGAGAACACTTGGAGGGAAATCGAATTTCGTCTCGATGTGTTACGAGCCACGAAGGGCAGCCATGTGCAAATTCATTAATCTTTTTAATATCATTAATAAAATTCTTTGAGTTGTAATTTACGAATACGTAATCGGTTTTTGCGTAATATTTTTTATTCGAAAGTTATGAGGTACGGAAACCCCGACAATAATTAATGAACACCCTGTATAATAAAATGAAATTCTTTAAAAAAACCCATTTTAATGGCAATAAAAACTTCCAGTTACTGAATTGATTTGTCGACATCACTGATAATTTATTTAATTTCTTTGGAAATTTCAGTGATTTTATAGGAACTTATATTTTGGGGCTCAAATTGGAAGCAAGGTTTACGGAAATGATAAGAAGAAGAAGCGGAATGAAGCAATGTTTAAGGAAATGATATTACATTTTCTTTATATTGTTTTTTATCCATTAAATCTTAACATTTGATCTTTTTTTACTTTTTGCAATATTTATTCTTCTTTAATTTATAATTAATATTTTACGATTGCATGTAATTTTTTGTAACACTCAGCCGAATGGTTTATCTGATTATAATGGAAAATATCCATCGTTATATGGTGAAGTAACTGTCAATAAATCAGTAGTTAGAGGTAAAAATTGATATATGTATGGAAACTATGTTTGTAGTTGTAGGTACTATTTTAACTTGGTTGGTAAATGCTTATGTGATCAATACTGATTATTCCAATAATATGTTTTGTATCTTTTTAAACACTTTTCTTTAATTTGAACTGTATCGTGTTTGTAATGATGGAACTTCGTATCGATTTTTCGTTTCTTTCTTGATGTGACACAGTTTTGAAATTTTCTACACTTGCCAATTTTTAATGACACGCATTATTTTAATAATTTTAGAAGTTCATTTAATATTTTTAAATATTTTCATCAATTATTAGTTAATTGATAGATTTAACTAAATTTTGTTTCCGAGCATGTGGTACAATGTGCTCTTGAATTTGAGAAAAACAAAAAAACATAAGAAAAGCGCACTTCGGGTCCGCGCCGTAGATTTTTTTGTGAAAACGTCTGGATAAAATCATAGAACAAGTACTTCGTATTAATATGTAATTTAATTATCAATCTGTTTAAAACAATATATACACAGAGTAGTATAATGGTTACAGTATAGATAAATCATAAGCTACCACAGACCCTTGCTACATGCGATAAACTTGTGATTTATCTATTCTGTAACCATTATACTACTTTGTGTAAATATTATTTTAAACAGATTGATAATTAAATTGCATATTAATACGAAGTACTTGTTCTATGATTTTATCCCGACGTTTTCACGAAAAATTTATGGCGCGGACCCGAAGTGCGCCTTTCTTATGTTTTATTAAGAGTACCTTTTGACTGCGCCATCTGTTGACACTATATAGAACTACATTTCGTTTATGCGCAGTAAAACATTATTTACTACAAATGCTCATATTTCCCGTAATGTTCACATTTTTGAATTCAAATTTTAATGCAATGTTCCTTTAACGTATTGTCAAGTATTCTGCAAGTTTCGTACAATTCGAAAGAAAACTCTGTATGTTATAAGCAAAAAACACGGAGTTTGAAATTTTCAATTTAATACCGATTTATACTTATATTATGATAATTACTTTTGCTGTCTCACTTTGGGTGCTAGTATTACTCCTCTAGCTCTTTAAAATGACAACAGAATCCACCTCTTTGCTAATTGCGTTTCCACGCTACACTTATTTATAAACTTTCATAAAGCTACTTCATAACAATCACACGCATGTGCTTACACTCGTACGATGAAGTCACAGATAAAAAATTACTAAACGCCAAACTCTTATAGATATAATCTATCCGTTGTTGGGTCAACTATTCTTTTCGCATTATTAGTCTCGAAGTTATTAGCGATTCAAATCTGACAGTTTTTTGACACACAAGAATCGACTATCACTGTAACGAGCGGAAAGACGTTTTCAAGTCGAAATTTTAAGATTCATTAGTATTTATAATGGATAGCAAATTAAGGTCTAAAAAGTAGAAATACTTAAAATACAAAAAAAAATTATTTGCCCTATACGAATAAAAATATGCATTTAAAAATGGGTTTCTAACTTCACTTATTATCTGGCTGCTGTTCTTTTTCATCTAATTTTTAAACATATTTTTTGAATATCCCTGCATTACTACCAACACCAATGCAACTTACAAAATAATTCCTGGAATTCGCGGGTTAAGTCGACCATAGAATCTCTGAGACTATGATGATAACTCTCAGTTTCGATTCAAACAGTTTCCTCAATGGGTTTCCAAAAAAGAAAATAGTACAGAAAAGGCAAGGTTTGAAAGAGACTGGTGTATGTGTTAGAGTTTTCTTTCCACATTTTTAAGACTAGAATACGCACTAGTAGAATGATGTGAAAGAAATTTTCTAGGAAAAGTAGTAAGTTCTTTCTGCTCTAAATTTCATACTGTGTAAACAAGTTTATTTCGCTCTCTTTTCATTCCTATTGCTGCAGACTCTTTCCAGCTTGTGCCACCTCCTTAAACAGTTAGAGCCTTCGTTATAGAACGTTAACTTCTTATCGTTTATTTTGGTTTAGGATAAAAGAACATTATCTGTCATATCATTAAATATACGTACATTATATATGGTTTCAAATGATAATCCTTTTCTCTGAAATTTCCACTACAATAGACGTTTCGTCTTTGATGTCACATCTAATATTCATAGTGCAGAGCGCACCCATGTAAATTTCAACTAAATAAAATTAGTCTTTATTAATTGATAATTAATTAATTAATTAGTGATTTCTACAAATTCGAGAGCAGCGTAAGTAGAATATATCATTCTGCAGATTTCAAGATATTTGTTGATTTCATAAAATAAATATACCTGCCAAATTTTTTAATGACTGTTTTATGTTATAACACCAATAAAGTTTCAAACATTCGTACTCGTTGAACTTTTCTGTGAAACTTCTACTACTGTAGACGTTTCGTTTTTGATGTCACATCTAATTTTCATAGTGCAGAGAGTGCCCATGTAAATTTCAACTAAATAAAATTAGTCATTTATTAATTGAAAAACAATTAATAATTAGTGATTTCTACAAATTCGAGAGCAGCGTAAGTAGAATATATCATTCTGTAGATTTCAAGATATTTGTTGATTTCATAAAATAAATATACCGGCCAAATTTTTTAATGAATATTTTATCTTATAAGACTCATCAAGTTTCAAACATTTGTCCTTGTTGAACTTTTCTGTGAAAATCCCACTAATGTACACGTTTCGTCTTTGATGTCACATCTAATATTCATAGTGCAGAGTGCACCCATGTAAATTTCAACTAAATAAAATTAGTCTTTTATTAATTGATAATTAATTAAATAATTACTGATTTCTACAAATTCGAGAGCAGCGTAAGTAGAATATATCATTCTGTAGATTTCAAGATATTTGTTGATTTCATAAGATAAATATACCGGCCAAATTTTTTAATGAATATTTTATCTTATGAGACTCATCAAGTTTCAAACATTTGTCCTTGTTGAACTGTGAAAATCCCACTACTGTAGGCGTTTCATCTTTGATGCCACATCAAATATTCATAGTGCAGAGAGTACCCATGCAAATTTCAACTAAATAAAATTAGTCTTTTATTTACTAACTAGAAAATCACCCGTCATGGCATGACGGGTGCAAATTGCCTCTTCATTCGAGAGATTTCTCTTAAAATCTGATTCAAAATTAGTTATCATATTACGATAAATAACCTCAGATAGGTGGGTGAAAGGTTTAGCTTCCAAAGAAATGTTAAACATTGCCTAAAGGGAAAATAAGATAAATTAAATTTTGAACCTCTTCACTCCATCATTACTTCAAGTATTTCACAATTTTTTTTTATCTTTCTTCTAATCATGAGATTCACAATAGATTTCTGTTTGGCTTTCTTCTAATAGAAATTTTTCAGGTTTGAAATTATCTTTTATTGTTGACTGCATCTCTAAGGTTTTTAAAAAGTTTTTGCACAATTGACTATTATTTGAAACTAGAAAATCACTCGTCATGGTATGACGGGTGCAAATTGCCACTTCATTCAAGAGATTTCCCGTCAAATTTGACGTGTTTAAATAGACATATATGCGATATAAATGTTTAACATTGATTGAAAACAAATAAAATAAACATAATGTTTTATGACAGGAAATATATTTTTTTAGGTAGATAACTTATAGGAAGTCTACCTATTGCAATGGTTCTCATGACACGACTTTCGGAAAATTTTTGCAGATCTTCGCCGATCATGACCCCTAGAACCCAAAACCACCCTTCGTTAAAAAGTTATATATATATATATATATAACGCTTTTTCCCATGTTATCTTGTGAACACGATAACTGGAGTAATTTTTATCTAAATTTTACCAGGTGGGATATGTTGTAAGGATAGTGAAAATCTCGGTCGAGTTTATGGGCTGAGTAGATGGGCTATCCAGCTCAAAGGGGGTGGAAATGGTGGGGGTAGAAATTTTCATTTTCCCATAATTCCCTTACGATTGAAGATAGAAAGAAAATTCAAATTAGGCGAATTATTGCCTTATCATAACAATCAACTTCTGTATTGAAACTTTTTCGATAGCTACAATTGCCTAGAAGTTACGAGCTGAAAAGTGATTTTTCCACCCTTCCCTTCCTCTCCCCCTAACTTAAAGTACGTTTCAACCTATGCATGTTACCCCTTGTTTGAAAGCTCTCATCATTTGCAGTCTCTTCCACTCGCTTACATTCTTGCAGCTCTAATTCTTATGAGAATAGAGGGAGAAATGTTCTTTTCCTTTTTATTAGTAATTGAGACATATATATAACGCTTTTGCCCGTGTGATCTTGTGAACACGATAAATAGAGTAGTTTTGATTATATTTTAACCGGCGAGGAATATGTTGTAAGGTCGGTGAAAATACAGGCCGAGTTTGTAGATGGGTTAACCAGCTAAAAGGGGGAGTAAATGTTGGGGGGCTGAAAATTTCGTTTTCCCATAATTCATTTACGATTGAAGAAAGAATGAAAACTCAAAATATGCGAATTATTGCCTCTTCATAATAAAAAGCTTTTGTATTGAAACCTTTTTCATAGCTACAATTTTTTAGAAATTATGAGCTGAAATGCCATTTTCAAACCCCTCCCCATGTTATCATTTCCCCATAGCTCTGTTACGACTAAAGATAGAAAAAAATCAATTAGGCGAATTATCATCTCATCCTAATGAACGACTTTTAGTTTAAAAGTTTTTTGACAGCTACAATTGCTTAGAAGTTATGAGTTGAAAAGCGATTTTCAATCTTTCAATCCCCCTCCCCACAATTTACCTTTTCCCCATAGCTCCGTTACGATTGATGATAGAAGGAAAATTTCAATTTGGGGAATTATCATCTTTTTAAGTTTTTTGACAGCAAGAATTACTTAGAAGTCATGAGCTCCCATCAGCCGCATTCACTTCCACATTTGTACGGTAAACAAGCTGATATACCTGGCTTTGCTCCGGATTAAAATGCTTTCATGTCTAATATTTGTAATGTAAAAACTAATATTGCATAAAAATTAAAATAGAAAAATTCCTTTTCTGATCTAAAACGTTTTTAATTAAAATGAGAGTATCATTTGAAATAAACGATTTTTAAAAACAGCCGTTTTCTCCATAAATTATTAATTTATATATAGGTACTTCAAATTTTGTTAACAATTACTAAAGTAAAAGAAAGGTTCAATGAATATTTTGAAACAATTAAATTAACTAGTTAATTATTCATTAATTTAAAGAATGAAAATCAATCAATCATTAGTTGGTCCTGATATAAATTGCTAATCGTCTACTTTTAAAATTTTCTTTTAGCATTCAGCCAGAATTCTGTGAATGTATTGTGGCAACTATATATATTCGTATTATTCTTGTTCTTCAACAATAAAGAAAATTGTTACGAATTCTGTATAAAATTAATTTTGAAAAAATTTTAAAATGAGTGAAAGAATTTCCATGGAAATGAAATTTTTGTCACTGAAATGCTAATTTTTTAAAATTTATTAATGTGTAAAAATAGTTTCGTGATATAATATTTTCTAAAGATATCGCGGAAAAACGCCTTGCTTAATTTTTAATTAACTGAAATTTTCAGTAACTTTTGGGCTTTGAAAAGTTGAAGGTGAACTTTCTCTTGTCTTAAATAAAAAGTGTGCAAAGTCTGATTGAAATCAGTCCAGTGGTTTCAGAGGAGATGTGGAGCATACATACATAAACACAATAACTTTTATTTAAATTAAGATAATTATTAGATAATTACAAGATTAGAATTGCTGGCATATACTATGAGCCATAAAAAAGGTTTTATTGAAGATATCGCCACAATTAATTAAATATTTAATTTTATTTAAGTAAATAGTTCATTTTAATTAATCAAACATTTAATCTTAATAGTTAATTTGATAATTAGTTCATTTGGCAGATTACTTTAATTTGATATTTAATTAAACATAGTTGCACCAATATTTGTCTAATATATTTAATATAAAATAGCCGAAAAAGATATATAAAAGTTCCCTTTATCCTTTTTTATATTGAAAATATCTCATTAACTTTAAAATTGTTTTGGGATTTTCTGCCTGAGTATTTGCTTTTAACTGTCGATGGAGATTTAAATTTACTGTTCAAATGGTTGCAATGATATCCTATGCTTTAAACACACATATTAAATTTGCAGCTCACAATGTTTGATAATTTTTATTCTCTTATGTGTTAAGAATTTAGTGACTATTATCTCTGTAACCAGGGAATTCTCTAAATAAGCTCATTCTAGTAATGTTTAAATATTTCATGTCATGTGATTTTAGCATATGGCAAAGTAACGTTCGCACAATTATATGGTAACCTATATTAAATAAACTAATTTTTAAATCTAGAGTTGTTCTTCATTCGTGTCAAGTGTCAATTTCTTGCTACTGTTTCAGATAGGTTGGCTTAAGGTTATCTAGGGGATACTTGCGCTGCTGGGATGTTTATTTCTTTATGATTCCTACCTGTTGAATGATTATGTGTTGGGATGTTTAAAATAAATTGATCAATGTACTGACCAATAAATCTAGCATAACTTTTTGAGTAGAATGATAAAACCTTGATATATTAAAAAAAAATTAATGTCATGAAAACAGAATCACAGCACAAATATTGCAATGTGTAGAAGCAATAAAGTCATTGTCTATGTCGGTATCGATCAATATGCATTATTTCATTACTTTTGTAACATTACCGTAAAGGAATCTAACTTTGCCTTCAAGCTTGCCGAAAAGGGATTTTATTATTTGCATATTTCTTTATTCAAAATATCTCTTGGTCTAAAAAAAATCTAGTAGATATAATCTAGATAGATAGAAAAACTGGTTTCAAAACAAAGCAATAGATAGAAAAACTAGTTTCAAAACAAAGCACTTCTCTGCTTGTCAAACGTTGCCGAAAAATATTATCAAATTATATCATCACGATTGCACTAAATAATTATATGCATCGTGGCGTCCAAACTATATCACGCGCATGATATACCACTGACGTAATTTACTACTTTCTATTAAAAAACGGAAATTAATTTGAAATACATGATTAATATAATTTCAAATTTCTCGGGAACTATTGATCATAGCAAGATAAATTTTATATCAATGGATAGCAAGTTTTATTTTACTATTTTAGAGCTATTCAATTTGAAATTAGAACGACAACTACTCTTTTGAATTTAAAATTACTGAAATTTAGGTTCTCTAACAATGAAATAATGCCGTTTAACGTCTCGCAGTGCTATGGCGTGAGATTTATTGTTGGTGACGTCAGAGCGTTACCGAGAGATCTGGGCTATTATTTTAGTAATAATTAATTAGTTAATTAGTAATTTCTACAAATTTGAGAACAGCGTAAGCAGAATATATCATTCTGTAGATTTAAAAATATTTGTTAATTTCATAAAGTAAATATGACGGTCAAAGTTTTTGATGATTATTTGATCTTATAACCCCAATAACATTTCGATCATTTGTACTTGTCGATCTACCGTTACAGCAATTTTCGCTGTCATGAGAAAGGTAACTTTCAATACACAGTTATATGCATTCCTCATAAATATTTTTGTTAATCTTTCTTTCATTAATAGCAATTGCATGAAATACACAATTAATTTCTGATTTGATTAGCCATGTTTTTGCGCTTCTTGTTCCATTCCGGAAACAAAATACCAAGAACAAGTAACCCAAACCATTTATCTGACGATCTATGTTAAACGGTAGATGAAATCTCCCCAAATTACTTATCTTTTATTATGGCAGTCATTTCGGCTGGACAGCTGAACCATTTATTTTTCCCAAAGACCTAAAAGATTTGTTAAGTAGCGGCGTAAATAAAGGAAAGGCCCATTCTCTCTCGAGCTAAAATGCCAAAAAATGAATAGAGACACATATAAGTTCATATTCTAGTCATTCTTGATATAATACCGCAACGAGTATGTTGGAATTCAAATGAACTTGTTCAGTCACTGAATGAAAGCATCTCATTGGTTAATTTTCATGACGTAGCCGAAGTTACGGCACTAGTCTAAGTTGATTGGTTGTTACAATCTATATACAGGGTGTCCAACAAAGGACTCCCTCATTTTAAAATTAAATAACTCGGCAACGGAGATCGATAGAAGAACGAAACCAGTGATATGCTTAGTCTGAAAGCCGTAAAAATCTGATACAAAAGTTTCAAAATTAGTTATAAATGTTGCCGACAGGTGGCGCTGCAGGTTGCAATAGCTATTCAGAATCCGATAAGAAATCCATAAACTGTCCTAGGCAAGCACGAAAAATGCCTAATTTGAATCGATTGTGATGTGATTGCAACGATTACTTGCAAATGACAGTTTATAGCTTTCTTCTCGAAATATGAACTGTGATTACAACGTACAGCACCACCTATCGGCAACATTTATAACTAATTTTTAAACTTTCGTATCAGATTTTTACGGCTTTCAGACTAAGCATATCACTGGTTTCGTTCTTCTATCGATCTCCGTTGCCGAGTTATTTAATTTTAAAATGAGGGAGTCCTTTGTTGGACACCCTGTATATTGTTCATTTGTGTTTTTAAGCTATCAGGGAAGTAGCAGTAAAGTCAGTCGAATGGATGGCTGTCAGTGAGTGTGTAAGCTGCAAGACAGCAGCATGTCTTTATTTTTTTAAGTAAACTGGATTAAAGCTCTTTTGTATTTTAAACTGCCTGGTATCTGCGTTACTCTGCAAATTACACTCACGACATGCCAACAGAGTATTCATTCTAATATCAGGAAGATGATTTTGGCGATATATTGACGTTGGTACAAAACGCGAGATTGACGTTGGCTTATGAGGAAATCGCAATGTTAGGAGATTTCTCCGGAATTGAGAAAATAACTCTAACCAACAAACTGATATAATGTGCTTGGAATTTATATTCGATGCGATGCTTTAATCAAAATCGTTATTTTTAAGCAATGGAATTAGCGAATAAATTTTCATTCTTTTAAGTGGAATTTTTCATTATACAACGGGATTATTATTATTTATTATTTTTATTGGAGAATAATTAAAACAAAATAATAAGTAACATTAAAATAAATTTAATATTTATAAAAAATAAAATAATATTTTTTATAAATATTAAAAATAATTAATAATTAATAATTTTCTTTTGGAGAAATCACTTTCATAACCACAAAAAAATTGGGTTTTCAGCTCTGAAGTTATATATGTACTTATCCTGCATAATATGCAATTTTTAAATACAAAATCATATTTTCTATACATGGAAACGTAGGTTTTAATCAATAAAAGATTAACTGTTTAATTAATTTTCGTGAAGACTTCACTAAATTATTCCTTTACCTTCATAGTAGTTGTGTTCAAAATTTGAAGAAAATCTATTGAGTAGTTGAGATTTTTATAGCATACAAACTATTTACGAGCTTCTATTTTAGTTATACAGATGTCCCATTATTCATCAAATAGAAATATTTTCCATTTTGCATTACCTGAGAACCTAAAAAACGGTATTGTTCCAAGTTTGAAAATTTTTACATTCAGCCAATTAATATGAATTTGGATCCAAAAAATATATACATGCAATATGAATATTACTTTGTCATGACCAAAATAAGCAGAACTGACTGTAAATCTCATTGGTATGCACATTTGTAACAGAGATTTCTTTTAAAATCCTCCTGGCATGACTGCAGTTGAATTCAACCCCAGACACACTTGAAACCAAAGTTTTCTAATTTTCCTGCTGCCAAATACATCTGCTAGTAGCACCAGATTTAACGGATAGAATTTTTTAGTTGATGTTTTCCGCAACGTAGTGATGTTATTTTCATTCTTCTCCCTATTTTAGACTACGAATTTTCGGATTCTGGAATTGGTTCATATATTTCCTTCTTTATGGTTGCTTTAAAATGAAGTTCTCTTTTTGTATTATTATTTTGTTGTCGTAATGACATTTGCTTCCACTGTCTTTATCTTGTCGGTCATACAAGATAAATCACGCTATTTAGACTACGATTCTAAACTAAATTCCTTCGAATCTTTTACTTTCTCTTCGCAGCTTAAAAAAGTACGCACTGCCTTTCTCGTTTAATTCTGCTATCTTCATAATCCACCGTAACTCTTATTGTTACATGCTATACAAATAAAAGAAAAATAAATCCATCTTTTTCGTTTTTGATGCTATTCTGTAGTAATTATGTTATACATATTTATTATTACTTATAATTTGATTTTTAATAATTGACGATTGTTTCCTTTTAGGTCTTAAGGGTTTTGAATTGTAATGAGTTATTGACAAACCTTCTCCGAGGTTTCTTTTTTGTTTTAGTTTCCATCCTATTTTTTTCTTTTTTGTGTTCTTTGATTTAATTTTTAGTTGTGTTTCCAGCGTCTCTTTCTTTTGTCTTTTTTTTGTGTTTTTGTGTTCTTTTCTTTTTATACTGTTGTTATTGTTATCCGTTTGTCTTTTTTTCTTTTTTCCTCTTATTTTTATCCTTTGAGTTTTTTTATTACGATTTAATAACGCATTAAACTCTTTACGTAAAATTTGCTGTATCCTCCAGATAATGGAGGGTTTTTTTTATTATACAGTGATCTCTCGCTTATGCGCGGGCACAGGGGACAGCGAAAAATACGCGCATAAGTGAGAGACGCGCATAAGTGAAAAACCACAAAAGGGAGTTTAAAAGTGAAGCATCAATACAGTGTACATGTATTGTTAATTAATACTATGCATATAGTACTGAAAAATGAAAATAAGATGTTTCAAAATGCAAAAAAGTGTATAACTTCCGTTAATTATTTTTTTAAGAACACAAAGAAAATGGAAATGCTCCCGATTTTTTAAAATCGCTCTCATTGTAGTTTCTGGGATATTAAAATGCTCCGCTAAAACTTTTTTCGAGGTGCAAGGATTTTCTTCGAATTTTTTAATAACATCCATTTTCAACGAAAGCGACAATTTCGTTCTTTTCGCAATTTTAAAACGTAACCATCTAACCATAACCAAAACTCCGCAGATGGTTCTTCCGTTAGCGATCTAGGCCACGTGGTACATAAAATACTGACCTCTCTAATTGGCTGCTGTATAAATGCGACTTACTGACGTCAATCACAAGAACCCCTTCGTACACCCCTGTGTATAAGTTAGAGGAATGTGTTCCTGGAATCTGAAGAATAGAGGAAGGGCAAGGGAATGCATTCCTAGAAGCAGAACAAAAAGGGTTTTTTTTCTGCTGAAAAAAAAACTTTTTGAACTAAGAAAATTTTTACGACGGGCATAAGTGAGAGGTGCTTTTTTAGTGCGGCGAATAAGGGAATAAGAGTTATCATTGTTTTCCTGTATCCCTGGCCAGGACCGCTAGAAAAACGCGCATAGAAGGGAGCGCGTATAAGTGAGAGGTCACTGTACTAAGTTCATCCAGAAAGTAAGTACCGTTTGCCCATATCTCCCGCTCAAAATACAGCACGAAGATCGCGCATGCGTAGTTACATCCTTCAACTCGAGAACGAATTAGCCTAGCCAATTTGTTTGTTTACGTTATCGTTTAAAGTCATTGTTTGTCGGTAATCATATTTAAAACAATCGATCGGCCGCCAGCTGTGAAATAAGAGCCGATATGAAGTTTTTAAATGCTAGAAATGTGCGACCTTGTGAGATTTATCGTCAGATAAGTGAAACTTACGGAGAGAACGCGATGAGTGGAGGTATGGTGAGAAAGTGGGTTGGGAGGTTTAACGAAGGAAGGGGAAACGTCCACGACGAGGAGCGCTGTGGACGTCCGTAGTTGATCACCGAATAATTAGTACGCTGTATCGACGAAAATGTAAGTTCCAATAGACGATTCACGATTTGTCGATGAATTTTGAAAACATTTCACGATCTTTATTACACGAAATTGTGACTGAACTTTTGCACTACAAAAAATTGTGCTCGCGATGGGTACCGGAAACACAAACTGTCGTTCAAAAACGGAAACGCATTGGAGCAGCCTTGGAGTTTTTGTAGCATTATGCGACAGAAGAAATTTTTGAAAAGGATTGTCACAGGTGATTAACCATGGATTTGTTGGGAGACACCTGAAACGAAAAGACAGTCACTGGAAAGGCGGCTTACTCGTTCCCCGACACCCTAGAAAGCAAAGCCACCTCTTTCTTCAAAAAATCATGTTCAACGTGTTTTGGGAGTGTCAAGGGATTTTGTTTGTGGACTGGATGGAACAAGACATAACAATCAACACTGCAACTTACTGTGAGTCATTGAAGAAGTTACGGCGCACGATACAGAACAAAAGGCATGCACTACTGATTTCTGCTATTGTGTTCGTGCATGAAAACGCGCGACAGCATACCGCACGCGTAACGATGACGCTGCTTGATTCAATTCTGTCACAGTCCGGACCTAGCTCCATCCGACTTCCATTTGATTTCTCATCTCAAGAATAAAGTGATGGTGAGATCAAGGCGAATTCTACGAAGCGGATATGTTGCAATTAGTGTCAAGATAGGGCACATGTCTTAATTCTAATGGTGAATATGTCGGAAAGTAGTTCAGGGTGTATAGATTTTTCTGCAATAAAATACATATGAAAACAAATTGCTAATCGCTTTTAATACCCAAACGGTACTTACTTTCTGTATGAGCTTTGTATAACCTATTCTGTTTGAACAGTGAATGCAACTCCGTCGGCCCGAGTACCGGATATGGAAATACTATACCAGCGAGAAGGCATTTAACCCTATTTATTTAAAAGACATAAGTATCTAGTTTGGTTGGCAGGTTTCTAAAAAGTACGTGTTCAGAAATTACGGGTCGAAAAATTACGGGTATAGTTACGTTTTTTAAAATTCTCTGCTTAGTTTAAAAAAAATGACAGTTAATTTAAAATTTATTTAATGAAATTTTTTTTTTATTGTCAGTAGCGTAATTGCCAGATTTTAAGACATCTATATCAGCACTCTGATCGTCCACATTAATGCACTGAGTATCTTAAAATAAAAAAAAATATCTTCCTTCCTGATCATCCTTTAAAACTGAATCTTTAAGGCTACACAGTGCACAGTACCCTTTTCAAAAACTTTGTTAGGAGACAGTAATAATGAGATAAATTTTAACTGTAATAATAATAATTTTTAGCTTATATTAATCAATAGATTCTGAATAAAAAATTCATTTTGGCAATAACAATTATTTTTAAATTTAAAAAAGTTGACATTTTTAAGGTTTCTAAAATTCTCATAAAATACTTAATTTTTAATATTTTTAGTTCTTTCAAGTGATTTATATTTCTTTGATTCGTGGGAACAAGAGTTAGCACGGGATTGGTGATCTTACAGAGAAAAATGTACATTGAAGATTGCAAAAAAAATTTCAGAATTTAGAATTAAGGTTTAGTCACAGTCGAGCTGCAAAGTTGTTGAAAATCGCGAAAAAGTTCGATGACGTCATAGCGACCGATGCGCGCGCACGCAGACTAAGGCAATTCATTCATCGATCGCGAGAAGTATTACTCAATAATTGTTGAATTACGCCAAGTTTTGTGCTAAAGTTAAACGCTTATAGCTCCGCAACCAAATAACATACAGAGTTGGTTTTAGTTTCATTTAACAGAGAAAGGTCATAGAGCATAGGTCATACAATTTTAGCCACAGAAAGTCACAGTTGAGTAAGGTAAGTAAGTCTACGGCCCTCAATCCCAGCGGCCGTCTCGCAGAAACAGCCTCCCGTCGATTTTTTTTTTATTTGTTAATCTTCCACCCAAGATGAGTCTACTATGTGATTTTAATAATTTCGTGTACCTTTCTTTTCTCTTCCATGTTTGGTGGAGTTCAAGCATTTTATTCATGTTTTCTTTCTATCCAAAATATTTGCAGCATGCATTTTCAAAATTTTTCTTCCCGTCAACTCCTGCCAAACTTTATAACTTTTAAGGTGTGTTGGATCGGCGTAGTTAATAACGAAAGTCTATGACAGTTATTTTTCAAGTGATTAATGAGTGCAACTTGGAATTTTATTTAATGCTCTTTTCTTATAACACCACCTAACGTCAACGTTAGGCGCTAAAGCATTAGATGCTGCCAATCATTAGAAAACTGACAATGGCTGTGATGAAAAATCTGACTATCTTGATATATGATTTAAAGTGAATTAAATATATTTCTTTTACGTTAGCTACAGAAAGAGAATAGGCTTCCGAGGAAATCAGGAAAATTTTTGCTGCTGGTATTAAATATAAACAAATTAACAACATTCATCTTTTCTTAACTTCCAGCATTTCTTGTGTCTACCATAACGATATAATCAAATACAATAACCATCGCTGTAGAGAATGTTAACATTCATAGAACATCTCATAGAAGGTTTTAAAGCTTCTAAAAGAAATTCGAGAATTTTAGCGGAAGCCCCCAAAAAACCACTCCTTGCTTTTGGATTATAAACAGTTTCTGAATTAAAAAGCTTCATCTATTTAGAAAGTTCCTTGTTAAGAAGATCAATAATATCAAGGTATTTAGATTTGTATTTCCAGCTTCTAGTATTTAAAAATATTTAATATTATTTTTCGAATTTTATGACATTCTTCGAATTTAAATTAGATTATTAATAATGCTTTTTCCGAAGAAGAGTTATTTTCAGAGTTCATTTATACAAAAAAATCAGGACCACTATGACAATGACAAACCGAAATACGGGACTTTTGGTACAAAATTTTGAATTTTAATTTTTTGATGAATCACCTAGCTCCAGGCACCGTGTATAAGAGTCGCTCACATGAAACATAGACATGTGTGTGAAAAATTAATGAAACTTTATTGGAAAATGAATACAGCAGCAATCGAGAAGAATTCTCATAAGGCTTCGAGAGAGCCTATAGATAATCACCACCATCGTTCAGGAAAATGTCCCAATGTGGCCTAAGTTTCAAGATATCTTCTGGGAAGAAGGACGAAGGCTGATGATGGAAACACTCTTACATAACATCACGCAACACTTGTTTGCAGGTGAGAAGCTGACCTTTCAGGATCTTCTTTAGCGAATTAAACAGGTAATAATCACAAGGTGATAGATCCGGAGTGTAAGACAGGTGATCCAACACTTCCTAAGGAAAAGCATACATCTTATACTTTGTTGCTTTGGCAGTGTGCTTCCTTGCGTTATTCGGAAGCAAAATCGCACCTAGTGACATTTTGCCTGACCGTTTGTTTCAAATGGCCCATCGAAGGATCTGTAAAAAGCGTTGAGGGAAGGATGATCCGCCGTACTTTATCGGCTACTGGGAAACAAGGTACGCCGCTTGATCACAGAGCTTCGTTTGAAGCTCTGCTTCTCCATATATCCAACTGCATTCGATGACAAATTTTACTTGCGCCAAATCTTTCTTTATCACAAATTGAATAAAGCCGCTCTGTACTTGCTTGAGAGGTCTGTGACATGTTCATCAGACACCTCTACTCTTACAAATGTTTTCTGTATGCAGCAAATCCCACTATGGAGCACCTCGAGCTCAAGATAAGAAGCCGCCTGATAAGTAAGCTGGTTCTCGCTTCCCTTTTGGGTGCAGTTATTGCCGTGGGGCTCTTAGGGCCCATCTCCGATGACGGGTCGTACCCTGGTAAAACGGGGAGTCGCCGCATGAGCCACTAGAAATGGCGGCTATTATGCAGGTCACAGAGCCCGAAGAAGTCGTGGCGGCCGGTTGTTCAACGTAGACCCGGATGCTAAGGCAGGGCGGAGTGATGGCTTGTTTGTGATTGTGTACGTAGCAAAGCTGTATTTGGAAATTCGCGGTTTTTTCTCAGTTTCGTCCTTTTGTCAGCTCGCCCAAGCTGACATGTGATGGCTACACTGAAAATATTCCTGACGTTACAGGCTTTGTCTATGTTTCATTTAACCCCTAACTACTCGCACCAATTCACAGAGTAAAATTTTCCGCGCGGTGCATTTTTTGCGCCATATAATTCTAAATTTCTAGGTAAAAAGATTAATGTTTTATAAGATTAGATTTATGTCAGAAACACTAACCATGTGTCACAATAAATAAAAAACATTTAAAATAGGCGTTTATGACAATATTACACAATAATATAAATTTGAGGAATGCGTATTGAAGATTGGCAGATTTATATATTAAGATACAATTGTGATAAAATAACACAAGTAAGAGGAAATGGAAATATTTTAGTTAGACATTAACCCTCTCACACCGAACTAGGCGCTCCCGGACGGTCTAAAAATCACCCATTAACAGCTGCGAAGGCCAGTCTGAAGCGGTTGGCTTCTTTTGAGGGGAGGTGAGTTTTTGAGATCGTTTAGGAGATAAACGCGTTATAGGGGAGGAGGGGATAATTATCCTTGCCAACCACAACCCATTTTCGCGTGCCTTAAGGGAAGGTTATAACAGGGGTGGGATGGTGGAGTAAATGACCACACTGGTTGGGAGAGTGCAATTAATGTCGCTTCCTCCGAAAAAGTCCCGGTTTTTAAAGTGGCTAGAAGAAAAAAGTCGCCTCGGTATTAAAGAGTTAATCAACTTTAATCCTTCATTGACCCTTTGCGGACAGGTAACTTTTTAGAACACTAAGATCGGGTGGCGCACTTTATGCGCCATCTTGTTTCTTCCAACTCGACGCTTATTTAACTACACATAACTTAATTTTTTATGGTCTAATAAGATTAAAGGTTGAATGGATGGATGATACAAACATTTATGTTCGAGTTTGAGTCGCTATATTCGTCGTGAACTGGATTGTTCTCCAAGTTAGTCTCAGAATCAGTTTTTAGGTCTATGTACTCAGCCACTTCTCCATCGAGTTATACGAGTAATGCATCAGATTCGTCGTCAACTGCTATTTTCTTGCTTAATTCTTCATAAACAGCCGAATATTGCTCTGTAAAGATAATTTCCCGCCGTTTCGTGGTAGCCGGATTGGGTTATGGCGAGTGTGTCATGCACTTTCAAGTCCGATCAGACCGAATTGACTGATTCATTGTCGGTGGGAACTATCGAACAAGTGGGAGGAATGTTAATACGAGGTTAGACGGGTGACGAGCTGTCGACTTTTGATAGTTTTTGTTCCGCTTATGATAAATACCCACTGGCGCACTCTATACGCCGTATCTACCCGCAAAGGGTTAAAATACAAAAAATTCCAGTTAAAGCTAAAAGAATAGGGGAAGGTGGTGTACCTTGGACATAAGTGTACCTTGAACCTATGCCGATTTTAGCGCCATCTGTATAGATGTATAGAAACTGTAATATGTATTTTGTACACTTGCCACCAGAGGTCCCAGTGTACCTGAACTTATTTGTCAAGGTGCTCATTTGAATGAATGAATCCTGAAAAAGGAAATTGACCCATCAAAAGTAACTTTTTTCCTGTTGAATTTTGTGTTAATAGTTCTTAAACATACATAAATTACTTTATAGTAAAATGCCTAACTTATAAAGCACAGTTTTAGCTATAATAACATGTGTTAGAAATTATGTTAAGTCTAACCTCAATTTAGTAGTCAGCCATTTTCCATGAAATGGCCAAGTGATGTACCTTGGACCATGCCCAAGTGGTGTACCTTGGTGAATGACCACTACATAGTCTACCACTTATGTTGTGGAAAAATGTGATGTAATGTGGAAGTTACCACATCCCGTGTTGACTGGAGGATCTGAAAGGCAGCTTCGGAAATTAACATTTGGAAATGACTTGTCTAATTACAATATTGGTTAAGCCTACTCATAGGAATGAAACTGTTGCTGTAATAATTTTATATTCGGTCTAATCTAAGACCTCATTAAGTAAAAGTGCTCATTAACATTTTTCTGTATCTAAAATACCAATAAATGTTTATGTTCAAACTATTCGGTTAGATTTTTTAAATCTAGAAATAGCTGGTCTGAGGTACACCACCCATGGTGCACATTGGTCCTATTTGCTCTTTTTTTTTAAATTGTAAATAATGCACTGAAATACTTTTTTAAAAAATCTACAAAAAATATATGTTGTGTATAAAGGCCTAAAATATGAAAGAAAAATTGTTTTGTTACCTTTCTTTTAGTAATTATCCAATTAAAAATTAAAAAGTAAAAATGGGACCTAGGTACACCACCTTCCCCTACTTGTTGAGTGTAGGTTTGTTTCTTCATTGTTTCGAGAGACTTAACGATACAAAGACTTCGCTCTTAGGTCCAATTGATTGAAAACACACTATCCCTACTGCATCACACGGCATGAGTCAACTGTATGTTAGCTGGGAGGAAAAGACGAAGGGAGAAGCAGAATTGAAACAGTAGCCGTTAAAGCTCCAATGGGGTACAAGATAAACCAGCGAGAGTAATTGGGGGCTGTCTATAAATAATGTCACAATTTTTTTCAATATTTTTGAACCCCCTTTGTCACACTTCACGCTATATTACATAAACATATACAGGGTGTCCAACAAAGGACTCCCTCATTTTAAAATTAAATAACTCGGCAACGGAGATCGATAGAAGAACGAAACCAGTGATATGCTTAGTCTGAAAGCCGTAAAAATCTGATACAAAAGTTTCAAAATTAGTTATAAATGTTGCCGACAGGTGGCGCTGCAGGTTGTAACAGCTATTCAGAATCCGATAAGAAATCTATAAACTGTCCTTGGCAAGCACGAAAAATGCCTAATTTGAATCGATTGTGATGTGATTGCAACGATTACTTGCAAATGACAGTTTATAGCTTTCTTCTCGAAATCTGAACTGTGATTACAACGTACAGCGCCACCTATCGGCAACATTTATAACTAATTATGAAACTTTCGTATCAGATTTTTACGGCTTTCAGACTAAGCATATCACTGGTTTCGTTCTTCTATCGATCTCCGTTGCCGAGTTATTTAATTTTAAAATGAGGAATCGCTGAACACCCTATTTTCCGGAACAAGAGCAGAAGCACTACGTATGAATTAACAGCTGCAATTTTTTTAAAGGCTTTAACTGGTTTTGTGTTTGTGGCAGGAGGTTTTAAGATGGTGAAGACTTTCTGCTGATACCATATTCTCCGAACCTACCGTGAATGCCCTTTTCGAAAAGAAAGGAATATAAGTGAAAAAAATCACCTGAAAGTTGTTTCAGCCCCTTAAAAATATACCCTCAAATTCTGGTGATTTCAAAATAACTTCAAAATTTTATCTGCTGATTTTAAATGTTTTTATTTTAACCAAAATGTGTGATTTCACATTTCTTGCCACCCCCTTGTCACAATTTCACGAATCCCCCTCCAAGCGTGACATCATTTGTGGGCGGCCCCTTGAATAATAAACAACCTTTATATAAAATTTTGCATTCGCTAAAACAATATACAAAATTCGTTAAGAATTTCGTTTTCCTAGCTCTTTCTTTGTTACATTGGCGGGAGTAAGAATTACAGTAACAGTTTCGAACGAATGCTTAACCTGAGAGAACGAGGCCTCCTTAGCAAACGAACAGACGCGCGGGGGTCATAGCATGACCCTAAACTGAAATTCAACCTTCGCTGTTAAAAATATTTCATTTTTAATTGAAAAATAACTATTTTGACTTTTAGACATTAAGAATACAGTGCTTAATAAAAATTTAAATCTACTCCATTATTATCCACTAATAAAGGACGGATTTCTAGAGAGACCGTTTTTCGTGCATCGCTTTTACGCGAAAGGTTTGGCGCGCATTTCTTAATAAATATATTTGTTCACTCTACAATTTAACCGTATCATGTTATCGTTGATGATTAACTCCCTGCTCTGCACAGGGCTTGTCACATCTTTCGATGTTCCTTTTGTTCTATTTAAGCGTGACACAATATTATGACAACGATTACGAGTATTCTTTCTAAATTTTGTTCCTCTCCACTGTATGCTATCTTTTCATGGCCTGATAGGGCACTCAGAGGAACTTAACCCGAGAGAACGAGCGCTTCCTTAGCGAACGCTAAGACGCGCGGGGTTCATAGAATGACCCCAAACTAAAATTCAACCCTGCGCTGCTAAAATCATTATTTTTTAGTTGGAAAAATAACGCTTTTGGCGTTTAGACATTAAGAATACAGTGCTTAACACAAATCAAATTCACTCCATTTTTATGCACTAATAAAGCACGGATTTCTAGAGGTTCATTTTTCGCGCATTTCTTTCACTTGAAAAGTTTGGTGAGCATTTTTCCATAAATATATTTGTTCACTCTATAATTAAATGCATCGTACTATCGTTGATGAATAGCTCCCAACTCTTTACAGGGCTTGTCAGATCTTTCGCTGGTCATTTTGTT
>BGPR01002373.1:114546-157652 GCA_013235015.1 Araneus ventricosus | reverse complement strand
CCGATTCTGCGCATGCATTCTTACTGTCGGATTTACTGTTGCGTGTAAACCCGCTTTACGTGAATCACTCAGCTATATGATCACATCTCAACTTGTTTGCCTAGGTCTAATATACCTTGCGAACGCATGTTAGCTCTTCCGACTCTTTCACAGACAGGGTGTAGTGGATCCGGAAGCATATAGGCATTCTGTACTCGAGCAGAGCACCGATTGTAACTTTGGAGGGCTCGTGATTGACAAGCTGAATCTGACAGTCACTCTCTGCACATCGCATCAACAGTGAGAACGCTCTTGTTTATAGTCTTAAAACTCTAATTTTTCTTCCAAGATATTGCCTGAATTTATTTCGAAAGGGGAATCTTTCTTCTTGATTTATTGTCAAAGGATTTTCATTATTGCTTCATTCAGAGTCTAAAACATTAAAATTTCATTTTACTGCTAACTTAAACCATGATAAATATAAGTTTGAAATAAGCCTTATATAGATTACAACATACATCATCTAAAAGATGAAGTGATTGGAAATAATTATTGCTCTTTTACCAGACACCAAGCCTTGTTTCAGATGGTCTAGAAGATCAAGATTCCATTTCGTGTCTTCCATATTATTCTATCCATGAATACACATCGGAAACACTTTTAAGGTTGTCTTCGAACGATGGTTTTCATCTTCAAGCGATTTTAACAACTTCGTTTAAAAAAAGAGGAAGATTAATCTGGAAAGCCATAGCGATTAAACAAGAAACAGTGCCTCGCTAGTCGTGTGTGTGCGTGTGTGTGTGTGTGTGTGTGTGTGTGTGTGTGTGTGTGTGTGTGTGTGTGTGTGTGTGTGTTGTGAATAAATCATAAAAAGACTAACTGGATCATTATTGAATTTGGATATAAAACCACACACTTGAGAACCAATACTGCCCTACAGAAGTCTGTCATTGTTACGTTGTGTCAAAGTGTTGATGGTGTTGAAGTGTGAGTCGTATGGATGAATAATTCTTGTTGAAGTACAGTATCACGCCAGTTTCCATTGTCAAGAATCGAGATCAAGATAATCCCTAGAAAAGCGACGAAGAAGACGTCTAGACAGATCTTGTATCACCAACAGATGCTGCTAGTGCACTTGCATGCTACATAGAACAAGCTGCCGCTACACCGTCCGACGTGAGGTTTATGCGGCGCTGGCGCAACATCGCATCGTCGAGCAGGTTTAGTTCCTTACGTCAAAGGAAGATAATCAATTTTGTTTCTACTCATTAAGGTGCTGTATTCATTCTGAACACCAATTCAAGTGTTTCATTTAAGTTAGGACTAAACATTAGCTTTGTTTCTGGTTTGTAATTGCTATTTTCTTTCATTTTTTTAATGAAACTTTTTCAGAAAATTAAAAAAAGATGTTCGGATTACCCGAAATTTCAGACTCCTGGGGTTCGGGTTACGGAGGTTTCACTGTAATAAAAAAAAAGTTTAAGATCCGCAATGGTACAGGAAAGAGATTTCCAACCTAATGCTGTTTTCCATAGAAAATAAATTGTATGAATTGTATGAATAAAAAATAAATTTGCTGAAAATAAAGCTTTATTAATTTTGTTTTCCTTGAATATTAATATTAATGCGTTATCTATATATTTAAAATAATCGATAAAAATAGAGGAACAGTACCCCGGCATCAAACACTGCACCGATTCGATAATTTTTATTTCATAATGGAAGCTTATGACGTCTAAATAAGTCATCATTTGTCGCCTGCCCCACACCTCTCCATCTTCGAGGGAAATCGAAAAACGCTACTCCATTGAACATTCTCTATGGGGAAAAACCTTGACAGAGTCCCCCGGCCCCAACCACTGAACCGATTTCGAGAATTTTTATTTCATATGAAAGCTTATGATCTTCTATATATGACATGAATGGTCGCCTGCCACCTACCACCCTCCATTTTTGAGATATATAGCAAAATAAAACTTTGGCAGAGTCCCTCAGCCTCTACAACCGCCAATTCGCCAACTTATTTCGCCAAGTTGGAAGCAGATATACAAGCTATTAATATTAATTGCGAACACCTGGTCGCCGAAGGCGGCTAGTCTATAAATCTATATTAGAAAAGACCAGGCGTGGAAGTAACGGTCACGTGGTTTGGTTTGGCTACGTGCCAAAGAGATTCAGTCTCAGCGGTCTGTGTACGTCTATAATTTAGCATACATTGTTTTGAACTAATTTAGACAGGGTTTATGAGCCGAGTTAGTTTTTTATTTATGCTGCTTCACCCACGCGCGGTAAAAAAATTTTCAATCTGATTTTAGTCATTAATTTTGATATATTTTGCAAAACGAAAGTTAGAGTCAATTGATTCATCATCTATGTTTTTCATGCCTTATTTTGTAGTTTTTTAAACACTTTGCCGATGTGCATGAGATTTTCTACTACAACTTTCGTGAATAACTCTGTCTCAATCTGATCCGAGATATTGTTGGCAAGCTAAAAACCGGGGTAGGCGGGCACAAATCTTCTAGTTTAAAATAATTTACAAAACCAGAGGACAAATACCGCAACCACTGGACCGATTTCGAGAATTTTTATTTCATATGAAAGCTTATGACGTTTATATATGTCATCAATGGTCGCCTGTCCTCCCACCTCCTTGCATTTTTTGGATACATTGCAAAATAATTTTTGGCAAATTCCCTCAGCCTCTACGACCGCCAATTCGCCAATTTATTTCTCTCGGTTGCAAGCATAGCCACAGGCTGTTAATAATTACAGGCGAAACAGCTGGTCGCCGAAGGTGGCTAGTAAGTTATACCATGCATATCAGAATAAATGCTGTATATATTCCTGTATTGTATTAAAAATTAAAAATTTTAGTTATTTATTCACTTTTTATTTACTGCAAGCTCTACTCCGTATTTGCGCCAGGGGCCTCAAATTCCAAATGGCGCCGCTGATAAACAATACCTTAATTGACTAACTTAACAAAAGAAAGCTGCATTATTTTCCATCTTCGCTTGTTAAAAGCCATATCACACGAGCAAAAATTTGCCAACCCAACCCTCAACTCAAAACTTGAGAAGTGAGTTGAATCTGCCGTCTAATATGGAAGTTGAGGTTGAGGAAAATACACTCAACCCTGTCAATTTCTCGCGACAGGGTTGACCCAACCTTGTATCTGAACCAATCTGATGAATTGTTGACTGCTTTCGTCATAACAGACACCGTCATACTCAAAGATGGCGGCTCCCATGAAGTGGTCGTTCCCCAGTTGATATGCATTGCTTCA
This sequence comes from Araneus ventricosus, assembly GCA_013235015.1. Classification (NCBI taxonomy): domain Eukaryota; kingdom Metazoa; phylum Arthropoda; class Arachnida; order Araneae; family Araneidae; genus Araneus; species Araneus ventricosus. The sequence continues at coordinate 154,384 of BGPR01002373.1, read as the reverse complement.
TATTTCTGTCCATCCTCTTTATTAACCTTCCAGCGGGCGCGCGTTTTTAAATGATGCTTGCATTGTGCATCGTATTACATATTTATATCGTTCTTTTATAAATTTAAGTGCAATTTTTATTTATAAAATCTTTGTTTACTATTAAGCTAATAAATACAGATAACATAAATAAAAGTTGTATTTGTTTTTTGTAAAACAGCACGATATATTTATGTAATACGATGCACGGGTACTTTTCCGTTAGCCGGGCGCAAGCGAAAAATCGCCAAATAATGTAGAATTCCGCCAAATTTCTTACAACCATTCTCTTGGCGACTTGGCTCCCGTTTGGTTCACTTGGCGACATTTGCACTCGGCTCACGGAAAATCGCTTCGCTCTTGGCGACTTGGCTGTTCACAATTGGCGACATTTGCGCCCGGCTAACGGAAATTGCTTCGCTCTTGGCGACTTGACTGTTTACAATTGGCGACATTTGCGCCAAATCGCTTCGCTTGCGGACTTGGCTCGCGTTTGGTTCACAATTGGCGACATTTGGACTAACGGAAAAGTACCGATGCACGATATGTCGTAAAATTTGTGCAGGCGCGCCCGCTGGAAGGTTAATAACGTGTATAGAATCAAAATAAGCGACAACAAACAACCACGAATAAGATTTTCGTCAAATATAAGGATAGGGTTATATTACTGACGGTCGGAAAATAAAAACTGCTACCAACTCCTTACCCAACGCTGGCAACCCTAGTTCGGTTGAAATTGGGATCAGAGTTGGAGATACAGTTGAGTTTGGCGGTTGCGTTGGCTGTATTTTTGTCCGTATGATAAGCGCTTAAGCTAGGAAGATTCATTAAGAAAATATTTCGTGATACAGACCCATAAATAAAAAGAAAAAATAAATAATCAAACACACGTCCGTGCATCTTGCACATAGCATGCAGAAGGTATGTTAATTATTCACATGCTCAAATATTCATCATTGATGATACGAAAGAGTTAGGCAGGCCGATCCAGCGGTTTTTCCTTCCCCAACCGACGCAGGAAACACGCGAGCTATTTAGGGTAAACGACTAAAACCCAACGGTTCGTTGATTTAGGCAGTTCCTATAACACTGATTGCCTCCTGAATTTTTCATTTCGAGTTCAGTTATGCCAAGGGCGCTGCCATTGACTACCGAAGGTGAAATATTGAACACGGAACGCTCGCGGTCTGTTATAACACGTATCAAATATGAATATGGATGGAGAAGTTCGCTGGAATTTTACATTTCGGCACCTGAGCAAATTCGTGGGGTATTTGCTTCTGTTTCGAAGCGAAATGTGGGTCTGCTGCAAATGCTTCGTTTGTGAAGTGGATGAGTTTTCTGTGATTTCGTTTATTTGCGGTAAAGTAGGACTTCCGCCTTACCCATCAACTTCCGGTGATACTGTTAAGTCAATAGGAACCTTCAAAATTTCAGCACTCTGTTTGAAGATATTAATTAGTGTTTAAAGTGGAGTTTTCTAATGTTATGGTTTAAAGATACTTTGAGAATATTAAATTTCATGTTCCTACTGTTGTAGCTTTTGATTGATTGATTTGAGGGGTTTGGGGGGATTTTTAGTTGAAAAGGCTATCATCCCCGTATTCACAAAAGGTTCAAATTAAAAAATGTCGAAAAACTTCAGGTTCTGGAGGAAAATATGAAGGTCCGTTTATTTTCAAAGGCTTTGCTTGTGAGTTCCTTAAATCTATAGGTTGCTGAAGAAACAAGTCCAAGTTTGTACCAGAGATGACCACGAATAGTTGAATACCTAGTGCAGTAAAGTAAAATATGATCCAGATTGCTCATAAGTTACATGTATTACACATTGGATTGTCCGAAAGATTAAATTTATTCAAAAGGCTTGGTGTTATTAATGTTTTGCTAAAAATTCTGGCGCAAATTATGTCTTCTCTTCTGTTCTTTGTTCATTTGAAGATGGATCTGATAAACTGTTGTAGCTATCAATGTTTATTTAAAATAAAAGCCTAATTTTGTGGAAAGTTTGCCATAATTATTCTTTTCGGCGCTTTGTGTATTCAAGAAAGAACCTATTCGAACTTGGCGTTTGATATGGCATCCAATAGGATTTGGCGATCGCTTAAATTTCAGCGTTACTAGAAAACGGAAGTGAACCCTCACCACGGAAGTTCGGTGAAACCAAAATAAACAAATCAGATAACTTGTCCATAGTTCTCAAATCGATGAATGTTATATTTGTTGTGGAAAAAGATTTCATAAAATTTACACCCAGGGATGGATTTTGGTGAAATGATTAAAAGGGTGGGTATAGCTTGCAGACTCCTCCCTAGCCGAAGCCATGCGGATGACAAGAGAGGTCGCTAAAAAGCAGCCCATCCAACATAAGGGCACCCAAGGGCCCACAGGTTGCTAAAAGGACAAACAGTCCAAGATACATCAAGTATAACAATCAAGTATCAAATATCAATTAAACAGCCAGATAAACAATAATTAAAAATCAAAATTGTACTGAAGTAATATAAAAAATTTAACATAATATAAAATAACAAATAAAATAATACATTTCTCTACCAAAAAATAATTTAGAAAAGAAAGAAAATATTAGATATAACTATCTTAATAAAGAAATTATTGATTATATGGGTACAAAACGTTTCGTTTTCCAATCCAAGATAGCCATAGAACGTTATGTTTTTAATCCTGTTTATCGTTAATTAATAAGCAGATTAGTACATATTCCATATGTAGGAATTGAGTTATTTGAAACTTAAGTCATTCGCTTAGATCAGAGATTCCCAACCTGTGGTACGCGTACCCCTGGGGGTACGCGAAGGACCAGTTGGGGTACTCGAACTCAAAGCCGGTAATGGCGGACACAAGAAAACACAAGGGATTAAAAATGTTACAGACTTTTGGTTAACCAAGTTCGTGTAAAAAGTAAATGTGAAAGTTGTGCAAGTCCTAAAGCCTACCCTCAAAATAAGGAAAGAAACCAGCGGGAGTGTTCTCCCCTAAACTTTCTCGTATACTTCCCCAAAAAGATGCCGTTTCCCTTCCCCCGCGTGGCTAAAAAAATTCGAACCTACTGTTACCCAGAAACCAATGACTGTCAGAAGGTTTTTCATTATACTGATTGGAAAATATCTAAGTAAAGAATCAAATTCAAAGAGATGCGTACCGATTTTCCGCTCTTACCGGCTCAAGGACAAACTGACGTAATTCGCTCCTTTCGCGTGCACAGAAGATTGCTTCCAGTACGCATGCGCGTGGAGATAAAGGATTCTTTTCAAAAGTAAATTATACAGACCGACAGACAGTCAAGCCTTTGACGGATTTGGCCCAAAATTTTATACGGACCTACATTCATGATGATAAAACTGTGTACCAAATTTTATCTATCTAGCTATTCAAGTTTTTGAGTTATAGTGTTCGCATGACCGCGGACAGACAGACAGGCAGACTTCCAGTAGACGGATTTTGTCCAAAACTTGAAAGAAACCTACAAATTATGTGTAAAGATCACATACCAAATTTCATCCCCGAAGCTCTAATAGTTTTCGAGTTATCGTGTTGACCTACAGACAAACATAATTCCAAAATTGTGTTTTTCGGACTCAGGGAGGTCTAAAACGTGGAGATTCGTCAAAATCTCGAGTTCGAATGTTTTGACAATTACCATACTTTCTCTTTGTATACTTCGTATACGAGAAAGTAAAAATAAGTCCCGTAAATGTTATTAATTCGAGTCATTTGACTCTTATGCTTACCCAGTTTCGGCTCGTCAGCTCAGAAACAAGCAGTGCTGCAAATGTTGTGTAGATCCAAGTTGTAGGAAATTCTGTGCCGATTATTTTGATATATAATGACGATATACCAAAAAGTGATGGTTTTTGAGTTATAAGCAAAGACTAGGATAAAACCATTTTTTTTTTCATTTTTTTGGCTGTAACTAAAATTCCAACAAAAAATTTTGGTGGTACCTCAGATTCGTTATCAGCACCCCAAAAACGTAAAGGAGCAAAAAATTACAACTCCTCCAGATTTGATTTAAAAAACTACCTAATGACTGGGACTACTAAGGGAAAGCGATAAATAGCCAAATGAGGACGGCAAACGCGGAAGTCGCGCGCCAAGCGCGGTCTACGGTTACTGCAGCTCAGAGTGCCTCTAAATTTAACGGAGAAAGGGTTGCTCTTTTTCTTCTGATTTATCGCTCAGAGTGAGAATTCCGTTCCTTCGGAGGGGCGAAAGCCTCTGCAGCTCAAGCCTGCGTCTCCCTTACTTGTTGATTGATTTTCCGTCTTCCTTTGACGTTTTTATTACTTTTTTCTGCTATTTTCGTTAATTATTGAACTCTTAAAGCGGAAAAGTAATCAAATAAGAATAAAAACGAAAATACAAGCTTTTAAAATAATTTTAGGGGAACTGCAACTCTGCAGCCCTTATGGACGAACAGCCACTGAGCTTACCTAAACTACGTTATTGATAAAAACTTCTTTGAAGAGACGGATGGTGGGAAGGGGAGATATGACAGGGGATGGGGGGTACTTGTTGATTGATCAAGGGGTACGCGAGGGAAAAAAGGTTGGGAATCCCTGACTTAGAATGCTAAATTCTCGATCCTTAGAAGAATAAATTTTAGAATAGATCCTCACATAGAACAGTATCGATAGATATTCTTAACTCTTTTACGTTCACACTATTTTTACTCATTATGAAAATAATACACATGTAATATTGCTCGTGAGAATACATTACAGAAAAGAGCAGGAGACCTAGTTGGTATTAAAATGATTTTAATGTAAAAGTGAAGCAGTTTCCATCTTTTACCCTTTGACTACTAACGTGATAAAAATTGCTTTGATACTCATTGTAGTATATATCCAGTTGCAGAATAGGCCGCGGTGGCCTAGTGGTAAGGTCTCGGCTTCAGGACCGGGGAGGGTTCCAGGTTCGAAACCAGCTTCTTTTGAAGATTCGCCGTATATGGAGCCTACAGCACGTTAAGTAATACGTAATGGCCAAAAGATGAGTGGTGCATAACACCCACACCGCCCCGACTCCCCCCTCACCAATCGGGTGCAAGGCCTGGTAAAAGGACGGAGAGAAAACGATGGTGTGGTGTGAAAGTTTCGAGAGAGGGTTGCCAGTTCGTCATCTGGCCGCGGTTCAAAATGACGAGGTCCCTCCCAAAATAGCCTCATATTGCTTCAAACCGGGGCTAATAATTTTACCCTGTTCTTTTTAACCCCTTAAGTCTTGTGCACGTCATATTGACGAGCAACGATTTATATCGCATTTTCAGGTTTTTAAATTAAAATTTAATCATTAATTAGCTTTATAATTTGACACAAAAATTACGTAGAAGCCATAAGCATCTAAAGTATTCTATGCCTTCTTAGATGAATGAAAACGACTGCCCCTTTCTAAAACAGGGGGTCATCTTATTAGACAGCAAAAAAAAAAAAAAAATGCGATCCTTAAGGAGTTAAACTAAACTACCCCATCCTCAGCTCATTTCAAGCGAAAATGTTCTTGGTAGAGTAAAACGAATTAATGTAAGCGATGTAAATTGAGACAGCTTAAAATTCTCAAAACGAAAACACGCGACAGCCGAAACAAAAACAAAATGCCTGCAGTGAGATGGGGGTGTCGAGGAATTTCCATGAAGCCGACTTGCAAATGCTGCAATCACCTGCATGTCGCAGATAGCATGCGTCCCCTATTTTAGGATTATCGTCTTCGCTTGAGATAGCAGGGCTCGCAACTTCAAATCGTCCTTGCCTACTTTTCGACTTGTTTATCAGCAGTTACGCATGCTGGAATGCGAGAAAAACATTGTTTCACAGGTACGAAATTTTATTTTCATGGTACGATGACAAAACAATCGCATTTGGCGATGAAAACCTCAGAGACATTCGGGACATTTCTGTCTTGAGAATCTGACTTACTCAGAAATGTAAACTTTCCGTGCTTATAGTGTTGTACTAGATATATTTTAACCGTTCTTGTTTTAAATCAGAGAGAACCGTTCTAGTTATAAGCTGAAAAAAATTTAAAATAATAGTGTTATTAGAAAGTCGGATGCAACAAATTTAAAAACAAAAATAACATTCCGATGGCAAAACTGTCTATTTTTTAAAAATTTCTCAAAATTCAGTAAATTACGTTAGAAATTCAAAACTAACTTCATTAGAACGGAAATCGCGTACTCTTTCCGATGGTATATATATTTTTTTCGTATAATTATCCAAAATCATGCTATTGAGAAATTAGGGCGAAAAATCACCCAAAACAACGCAAAACATTAAATAAAAAATTTTCTAGATTAAATTTTAAAATTTCGGCTTCTTCGAGGTGCATTCAGTCACCATTACGACTACTTGTGTGCCAATTTTCATGGCTGTAATTGCGATAGATTCGTCTGGACATCGCAGACAAACACGCACATAAACATTGCCTTTTATAAGTATAGATTAAAATTTAAATACTGCGAACTGGGTTCTATTTGAGATAGGCAATTTAGTAACAACTTGTATTGAATCTTAGATGTTATGCTTCTTCAAAAAATATTTTTAAAACAAGTTCAAGTTCTCAATTTACCAACAAATTGTAACGATTTTTATCTTTAGTTAAAAGTTTCAAGAATCTCTTTATAAGAAGGCAAAACACGAGTTTTCTCGTGTTTTGCCAGCCATCTGTTATGGACGAATCACTATATAACTCAAGTTTACATATGTATTTTTCAATATACATGAGTAAACTCGTGATTCTTCCGCGATGTTGCAAATTTTGTAATTTTTTGCTGCTTTATGTTTTTTAGGGTGGTGATTACGATTCTGAGATTTTCCACCAAAAATTATTTGTAGGAATTTTAGTTATAGCCAATTAGCATGAAAAAAATTTCCTAGTTTTTTGCCTATAGCTTAAAAACTATCAATTTTTAGTATATCATCATTATATACCAAAATAATCAGTATAAAATTTTTTACAAATTAGGTCTATACAATTCCTGCAGTACTGCTTGTTTTTGAGCTGACGCGCCGCCACTGAGTTACTGTATTTTCTCTGCCTGTATTTCGAATACTAGAAAGTAAATATATTAAAACTAGAAAAATAACCCGTCATGGTATGACGCCTGCAAATTGCCTCTTCATTCGAGAGATTTCCCGTCAAATTTGACGTGTTTAAATAGATATATATGCGAGAGAAATGTTTAACATTGATTGAAAACAAATAAAATAAACATACGTTTTATGACAGGAAATATATATTTTTTATTTACATATTTCTTTATTCAAAAACCTCTTGGTCTAGGAAAATCTAGTAGATATAATCTAGAAAGATAGAAAATCTAGTTTTAAAACAAAGCACTTCTCTGCTTGTCAAACGTTACCAAAAAATATTATCAAATTATATCATCACGATTGCATTAAATAATCAGATGCATCGTGGCGTCTAAACTATATCGCGCGCATGATATACCACTGACGTGATTTACTACTTTCTATTAGAAACAGAAATTAATTTGGAAATATATGATTAATATAATTTAAAATTCTCGGTAACTATTGATCATAGAGAGATAAATTTTATATCAATCGATAGAAAATTTTATTTCATTATTTTAGAGCTATTAAATTTGAAATTAGAATGAAAATTACTCTTTTAAATTTAAAATTACTGAAATTTAGGTTCCCTAACAATGAAATAATGCTGTTTAACGTCTCGTAGTGTTATAGCTCGAGTTTTATTGTTGGTGACGTCAGAGCGTTGCCGAGAGATTTGGTCTATTATATTAGTAATTCCCTTTGATATCCAAGAGGGAACTTATTTCGTCTCTCAATATTACGTCGTTTAATTGTTTCTCAAGAGCAGTTTGTTATCAGGAAATGATTCAAAGGTTTTATTTAAAAACTCGAAATCAGTTTCCCTTTCGCACTTAGCCTCTGATGCAAACATCTCATCGCTAATTAAGCGCGAGACGACATAGGAACAAAAGTAAGATGGCGAAATTATGCGCAGCTTTCTCTTCCGCAATACTCTCGGAATCGCGCAGAGCCTGTTGGAAATATGAATAAGATTATACCAGATGCATGTAATCAGAGCGAGCGTCTGATCTACATTCTTATGTATACTTTTAATCTCAAAATCACGTAGTTAATCCAAATGTTCATAATATCCAACTTGAATAAAGATCTTTATCCTTTGTTGAGAAATTTCGGCTATATTTGGCGTAATCCAAGCTTTTTAAAGAAAAATTTCCCAGTTAAAATTTTGAATCCATTTCGAATAAAGTCTTTAGCCCTTGAAAAAATGGACTAGAATGGATTCCTTGTTTCTTTGTTTTTCCGATTCCCTCTGAGTTTATCTTTGTTTTTTCGGCTTCCTTTAAATGAAATTGATTTCCAACTTGAATAAAATTTACATTCAGTGGCGAATCTAGGATTCGTCTGAGGGGAGGCTGAGGTCATGTACTTTGTATCGACGAATGTCAAACCTCAAGGCTAAAGTAAACCAAAACTCTTTAACTTCACAGACTTTACTCACCTGGCAATAAGAATCATAAAGAACAATACGATACTTTCGATAATTTAATAAAAATTACAATGAAATAACTAACCAAAAAATGTCTTCGACCGCTTCAAAGCTACAAGTACAAGTGGAATGACTACAAAAATAGGAAAATTTTCGAGCCTGTCAAGCCAGAAAGCAATGTTGAAACGTTTTTATTATTTTTTTAAAGGGGGAAATTAAGAAAAAACAGTTGTAATGATTTTAAATAATATCAAGAATTCTGGCTTGGCTCTGGGGGGGGGGCTGTAGCCCGATAGCCCCCCCTGGATTCGCCACTGTTTACATTTAAATATGAAAACGCGCTTTTACTTTTAAAAAATTGTAGTGTTACTCTGAGAGTGGTTTTCATCATGAAGAACATTGTTTCCCGAAAATAAGCCTGTTCTTATAGCAATTTTTGGAGGATTTGTTTTCAAGGAATTTCTTTCATATGCAACGGTGTACATTACTAATATAATAGCCCAGATCTGTCTCTCCGTAACGCTCTGATGTCACCAGCAATAAAACTCGCGCCATAGAACTGCGAGACATTAAACAAAATTATTTCATTGTTAGAGAACTTAAATTTTTTAGTCATTTTAAATTTAAAAAAGTAATTGTCGTTCTAATTTCACATTTAATAGCTGTAAAATAGTGAAATAAAATTTTCTATCGATTGATATAAAATTTATCTCGCTATGATCAATAGTTCCCGAGAAATTTTAAATTATATTAATCATATATTTAAATTAATTTCGGTTTTTAATAGAAAGCAGTAAATTACGTCAGTGGTATATCATGCGCGTGATATAGTTTGGACGCCACGACGCATCTCATTATTTATTGCAACCGTGATGATATAATTTGATAATATTTTTTGGCAGCGTTTGACAAGCAGAGAAGTGCTTTGTTTTGATCAGTATTTCGAACAAGAATTCTTTTGAAATTTTAACTTTTGTCTTACGTTTGAGAAGCTGAGAATTTCATGGTTATTGAATTATAATAAAATTGTTAAACAACGATAAATACTTCACACGAAATGTTGTTTATCAAGAGGTTTTTTGTTTATAAGAAGCGAGCACTTGGATAATAAAATTATAATGAACCATTTGTAAATACAAATACTACATTGTAAATCATACCCGCCAGTGATGAATGTTTTTATCGGAGCATGTGGACTCTTGGGCCTCCATCTCTCCGATACCTTGTGAGTTAATTATCTTTGGGCCTAGCTAAAGAGATGATTTAAACCTGAATTGTAATTAATATTGTATTTTATTTCAATTATTAGTGTTAAGGATATTGTTTATTATCATGTGCGAATATGATGTTGGCCTTCTCAGAGAGTCGCTGGGGTCTACAAAAATGTAAGGGCGACAAATAATGTTGGCATGAATGTTTCTTGAGGTCACAGAAAACGTCGTATATGTAAGAATTAATTTTTACTTTCTCGTATACGAAGTATACAAAGAGAAAGTATTTTAATCGTCAAAAAATGCGAACTCGAGATTTTAACGAATCTCCACGTTTTAGACCTCCCTGAGTTCGAAAATCACAATTTTGGAATTATGCCTGTAAAAGTCTGTGTGTGTCTGTGAACACGATAACTCGAAAACTGTTAAAGCTACGGAGATGAAATTTGATATGTGATCTTTACACATAATTTGTAGGTTTCTACCAAATTTTAGACAAAATCCGTCAACGGGAAGTCTGTCTGTCCATGCGAACACTATAACTCAAAAACTTGAATAGCTAGATGGTTAAACTTTGGTACACAGTTTTATTTTCAGGATAGTAGGTCCGTATAAAAGTTTGGGTCAAATCCGTCAAAGGGTTGACTGTCTGTCCGTTTGTATAATCGCATACTTGTAAAAATTATATCACCTAAACCCTTTGGCTTATATAAATAAAAATTGGTGTGACGGTTGCTAACATTAATTATAGATCTGTGCCCAAATTTCCTTTCAATCGGTTAAAAAAAAGGCGTTCAAATTGCTTATTCAATTTTTTTACTTGCGTACTATTCAGTGATAGCGAACTAAGTCATTTTCTCCTTTGTTCTTTTCTCTCGCACACGCCCTCGCATTTGCGGAGCTTGCTAGAGTGTGATAGAAAATAAATATCGCTATGTTTTAATACATACGCATCTCTTTGAATTTGATCCTTCACCTAAATATTTTACAATCGCTATCATCTACAATGAAAAACCTTCCTATAGTCATTGCATTCTGAGTTACAGAATGCAGCCCCATATCTCCGTACATGATGCCATTGCATTCTGAGTTACAGAACGCAGCCCCATATCTCCGTACCTGATGCCATTACATTCTGGGTTACAGAACGCAGCCCCATGTCCCCGTACCTGATGCCATTACATTCTGGGTTACAGTAGGTTCGAATTTTTTTTATCCACGCAGGAGGAGGGGAAATGACAAATTTTTGAGAAGTTTACGAGAAAGTTTAGGGGAGACCACTCCCACTGGTTTGTTTCCGTTTTAAGATGGTGGCTGCTATATTGGTTTCAATGTGTTTTGGGAATAACGAGACATTTAACTGTAATTCTGTTTAAACTTATAAAAGCAGACGTGTAATTGTAAGTTTGTGAATATTATTAAAAGCGGGGACTTGTGTAAATAATTCGCAATTCGAAAAAAATAGCAGATCTTATATTTTTCTTTTTTTGGGGAGGGGAGGTGTACTGTTTCCAGAACTACTAGTTAGGTTGTAATTTACTGCATCCGTCGTGTTTGACTGGGTGCACTGTATTGTTGCAAAAGGTCTCTCTGTGGTGTATGGTGTAAACAGTCCAACACGCATGACAATGGAGAATGAAGGTTTATTTACAAATATGCAGGAAAACACGTAGCACAGGTACAGGAAACAATAGTCCTTGCACAGATTACCAATGTAAATAGACAACAATTCACAGGTAATGACAGTTCAGCGCTTTGATATCTAACAGCACAAACAGTCAGCAAATAACTAGTCACGACAATAACAGCTCAGCTCACCAGCTGATTAGCTCACACAGCGGATAGAACTCCGAAGACGTTCACGCTTCACAGCGAAGTAACCAGTCGATCAAAGACACTCCTCTGATGTAAGTGCCGTCCTTAAATATTCTCTCCGACAGGCCGTGACGTCACCTGGTGTTTTCTCGGGTATTCGCTTTCCTAGTAGAAATATCGAGAAAAGGGTTACATTTTCGGGAATCATCTATTTGTCGCCAAGGTCGCCAAATTTGTCGTCAAATCGCCAAAATGGTCGCCAAGGTCAGGATGCCATAACTGTCGCTGAGGTCACTCCATGCTTAACCTTGTAAAACTCTCTTCCCAACCATAAGACTCGCATTGCTGGGAAGCGACTTTCCATGTTTGTAACAGTATGCATATGTCCGGCTGATGAACTTAACTCTTTTTCATTTCGGGGGCAGGAATCCTGAAAAATCGTAGTAAGGTTCCCCTATCTTACCTTTCTTGTACAGTGCAAGTTTTAAGCAACCTGCAACTTTTAGATGAAATAACTTTCGAGTTGTTGCAGACAGTTCTACAAAACTTTATGAAAATATCGTGGTAAAGGAATTTTAATGTATAACGTTTTTAAGATAGAATCTTCAGAGTCAATATAATGTTTCATAATAACGATTTACACAATAGCGCAGTCTAGTCAAAGAGTTGCCAGAAACAGATACAAGAATTATTTTATCCTCGAAAATGAATCAGTTGGGCATTTTTGGATCTAATACGATCTTTCGGCTTCTTGTAAACCAAATTTTTCATACGATATAAATCATTCATAATCTTTCATTTGAAAATAGAAATCACATGGATTGATATCTGGTGAATAAGCCAATATAATATACCAAAATGACGATTTGGGTAACGATAGCGATAGGTTTTTGAATGTTGAAGACCATGAAGTGTCGCATTTTCGCCACATAATTTAATTTTTTAACAATAAAATATGAACTTCGGTTGAATGTAGGGTTGCCAGATAAAAATAGCAAAATAAGGCCAAACCTTCTTAAAAATGAGGCCAAAAAAGGCCAAATTTGACAAACTGATTGAAAACCTCATTTGCTATTAGAAAAAAGGCCATCCTTCATGAAAACGAATCCCACTTGATAGGCATATGTTCAATGCTCTATCATTAAACTAAAATTTAAGTGAAAGAAATTTCAAACATCCTTGTTCTGTTCAGGAGCTATTTCGTTTGACAGCTCATTACATATAATTTGAAATGTGTAATATCAAAAATTTATTAAAAAACATTAGAATATATAATTAAAACTTGTTCTAAAAGTCATTAACGAAAAAAAGGCCAAAAATAAATTTAAGGCGAAATAAAAATTCCTAAGGCCAAGGGCTTTGAGAAAAGACCAAATTTCCATAATTCGGACTAATTTATTAGAAATTCGGATGCAACAAATTTAAAAACAAGAGTAACATCTCGATGGCAAAACTGGGTATTTTTTAAAAATTTCTCAAAATTCAGTAAATTACGTTAGTAATTCAAAACTAACTTCATTAGAACTGAAATCGCGTGCTCTTTCCGATGGTCTATCTATTTTTGTCGTACAATTATTCGAAACCATTCTATTGAGAAATTAGTGCGAAAAATCAACCAAAACAACACAAAATATTAAATAAAAAATTTCTAGATTAAAATTTAAAATTTTGGCTTCGAGGTGCATTCAGTCACCATTACGACTACTTGTGTGCCAAATTTCATGGCTGTAAGTGCGATAGATTCGTATGGACATCGCAGACAAACACACAACATACACACACGCACACAAACATTGCCTTTTATAAGTACAGATAAGTATTTTCATGGAATCAACTCACATGACGTCATAGTCACATGCCGAATATAGTGGTGCATGTCATGCAACATCGTCCTGCACTTTGTGTTGTGTTATGCCATCACGTACTTTTTCCTCTTGCAAAATGCGCAATGTATTCCAAAAGTAAATTAAGCAGAATCATTTGTCATATGTCACGTGAGCAGGAACCAAGTCCAATTTAATTGCGGAACATTTTTCAGAACTTTTTTCGTTTATATATTTTTATTTAATTATTTATATTGTTAGTATTTTTAGCAACGAAAAATGTATTCTACGATTATATTTTTATGAAAACTAAAAGGATTTGTTTTCATTTTTTCAATAGTAAAAAATTTGTTAAGTGATTCAAAGAGCTTACCAAAAATTGATACAGTCGGACCTCTATTTAACGAAGTCGCTAAATCCCGAAAAAAAGTTCGTTATATGGAAAATTCGTTAAATAGAGATTCGCCTTTTAAAATACTTTCAACTACACAAAACAGATTTTAAATTCATAAACTCTAAATATTATTAAAAAAGTAATTAATCACACCTTTATTTTGTAAATTAATATCTATTTGTTTTATATATTTTACCCATCAAAAAGAAATCTGCAAGGAAAACAAGAATAAAACAAAACATTGTCCGGGAATACACTGTATTTTCAATTTAAAAAATAATTTTATATTAAAATTAATGAATTTTAGCATTTCATCATACGAAGGTTTGTTGATTTCTGCATCATGATCATTTCCATCTTCATCATTTTGGTCTTCATCGAAATTCATTGTTGTATTGTTTTTATTTTTCACACTGTCCACTTCAAAACTGTCTCATCCACATCTTTACAGACACGCTTTTAAACGTTTTGAACAAGAATTCGATGAATTATAATTTTGTATCTTATCACGATTTTTTTATTATGGTTGATAAGCTGTTTGGAGGAATGCCAAATTTTAAAGCAGTATTCTTTTTTTTTTCACGCCTTTATCCACCTCATGAAGAATTAATTTTTTTTTCTCTGATGCTCAAGCACTTTCGCTTTGACATTTTCCAGCTTCAAGGTAATTGATCACCATAAAATGTGTTAAAAGAAAGAATAAGTTTGAAATGTTTAGAAATATTTTGAGAAATAGGGAGAAAAAAAATATTGGATCACAAGAAAAAGTTCGTTAAATAGAGAATGTACTTCTCTATTTGGAGGTTATTTTACGAAGAAATTCGCAAAATGTTCTTGGTTCCTAGAAAAAGTTCGCAAAATAGAGGTTCGTTAAATAGAGGTCCGACTGTATTTAAATTCAGAAAGCAAATTAGCAATGCTGATGGAACTCATGTATTGAGTTTAGATAAACTTTCGCCGAAAATCATTAAAATGCTAATTATATGGAAATTAGTTAATCGATTTTTAAAATGCAGCCTTAAAAGCGTTTTTCTTTCGAAACCAACGGATATGCAAATAAGCCACGAACAAACCATTTCGAAGGTAACTAACCTGTCCACCTCCAGAAATTTTCACCTCAAATATAGATGAAATTCTGGACAAAAATGAAGATACATATTTTCTTTTAGTCATTCTTCAATGTCAATCTACCTACTAAAAAGACAGACAGAAATGTAAACATCTGCCTCACAACGACCAAACGACATTGGCATACTTTTCTCGTCAATGGCAACGAAAAAAATAATAAAATTCGAAAAAGAAAAAAAAAAGAAAGGAAGAAATAAACAAAACATTTCGTATTCATCATAAACCTACTCGTTGTTTACCAACGTTAGAAACATAAACACAAATGACTTATTCATCTGCGGCTTTCGCTTAACTGTGACCGTTCTCAGGTTTCCGATTAAAAAGATTCCGATGAACGATGCTTCTAATCGCTGAGATATGATACCGAAATGGCGCAATAATGGCGGGAAACACAATACGGAAAAGCAGATGACGCAGATATAGCGGTTAAAAAAAAGTGTTTGTTTTTGTTTCTTGTTCTCTCGCGGAAATGATTTGCGTTAAACCGTTTAGGCAAGATGAGAAGCTTGGTTGGTGATTGAAGGAACTCGGGAAGAAGTTTAAAAGCTGCGCGATATGTTTAAACATTTGCTTCTTTGAAACAGAATAATGTATTTAAAAACGGGTCATACAATAAACAAAATAAAATGTTCTTAGAAACAAAGTAACTTTTTTTTTGTTCTGCAAGTGCAATATGTGACCTCAAATAGGTATTAGAGGAAAAATGAACAATGCTTAAACTGTGTTCCTGTAATAGTTTCTAGAGTTCTAGTGTTGTAACAGATGCAGTTTCCTTGTTCTTCATTTCTTTTTGCTTCATATTTTCTATATAAAGAACATTTAGGCGGTTTGCAGGTAATGATGTTCATTACTATAAATAAGCTCTTCGAACTATCATTACTTCGCGTAGTTAGACTGAAAAAAATATCATCATTTGATTTGTTTTCCTTCTTTATGAATTGAATGCGCACAGATGGGGGGCTATCGGGCTGCAGTCCCCCCCCCAGAGCTAAACCAAAATTCTTGATTTAATTTAAAATCACTGTAACTGTTTGCTCTTAATTTTCATTTAAAAAAAATAGTAATAAAATCGTGATAACACTGCTTTCTGACTTGACAGGATCGAAAATTTTCCTACTTTTCTCCACTTGCACTTGTAGCATTGGCGCGGTCGAAAACATTTTTTGGCCAGCTATTTCATTGCATTTTTTATTAAATTATCGAAAGTATTGTAGTGTTCTTTATTATTCTTATTGTCAGGAGAGGAAGGCCTGTAAAGTTAAAGTGCTTTGGTTTACATAAGCCATGAGGTTTGACATTCGTCACTACGACACAAAATTTTTATGACCTCAGCCCCCCCCCCCTTCCCGATCCGAATCCTGAATTCGCCACTGTGTGTTACCATACAGATGCCGTAATTAACTGTAAAAAAGAGAGAAAACCGCTATGTAAATCACTGATGTACAGAATCTCATATAAAAATTTTGTTTAAAAAACTATAAACGAGAAAAATAGCTAATTAAAATTATTTTTATCTCTTGGAGAAAACTGCTTGCGGATCCGATCCCTTCTTCAAACGGTTGATTCTATTAAAGTTAACTTTTTAAAATTCAGACTTTTTTTCATAGAACTCATTTTAATGCATTTAAATTTATTACAGACTTGATGGATAAATTACTTTGGCTACGACCAAGAAACATTAAATATCAAAAGCAAGAAAAAAGGCAGCCAGTTCAAAATTACAGAAAAAATTCTAAAGCTGAATGTTTCCAAAATTAATTTCAGCATTATAAGTACAGACGGACCTCTGTTTAACGAACCTCTATTTTGCGAACTTTTGCTTGGAACCAAGAACATTTTGCGAATTTGTTCGTAAAATAACCTCCAAATAGCGAAATGCATTCTCTATTTAACGAACTTTTTCTTGTGATCCAATATTTTTTTTCTCCCTATTCCTCAAAATCAACATTTCAATCAATCAAACAATAATTCTAAACATTTCAAACTTATTCTTTCTTTTAATATATTTTATGTTGATCAATGACCTTGAAGCTGGAATATGTCAAAGCGAAGGTGCTTGAGCATCAAAGAAAAAAAATTAATTCTTCATGAGGTGGATAAAGGCGTGAAAAAAAGGATATTGCTGTAAAATTTGGTATTCCTCCAAACAGCTTATCAACCATAATAAAAAAAATCGTGATAAGATACAAAATTATGATTCATCGAATTCTTGTTCAAAACGTTTAAAAGCATGTGTCTATGAAGATGTGGATGAGGCAGTTTTGAAGTGGACAGTGCGAAAAATAAAAACAATACAGCAATGAATTGCGATGAAGACGAAGATGATGAAGATGGAAATGATCATGATGCAAAAATCAACAAACCTTCGTATGATGAAATGCTAAAATTCATTAATTTTAATAAAAAAATTATTTTTTAATTGAAAATACAGTGTATTCCCGTACAATGTTTTGTTTTATTCTGGTTTTTCTTGCAGATTTCCTTTTGACGGGTAAAATATATAAAATAAATATATTAATTTACAAAATAAAGGTGTGATTAATTACTTTTTTAATAATATTTAGTGCTTATGAATTTAAAATCTGTTTTGTGTAGTTTAAAGTATTTTAAAAGGTGAATCTCTATTTAACAAATTTTCCATATAACGAACTTTTTTTCGGGATTTAGCGACTTCGTTAAATAGAGGTCCGACTATTTTGTTCTGTAATGGATTGCAATTAGTAAAGTTTTTTGCGAGAAACGATTCGTGTGCTTACGGTTTTCAATAATGAACCTGAAACCCATAAATTGATTGATTCCAAATTTCACAACTGTGTCTAATTGTTTTTTTTTTCAAAAATTAAGATGTCTATTATATAATGCAAACCTTTTCAAAAAAATATTAATTCACTTAAGAGCTTGTAGTCCTTTTGGTAGACAAAGCTGAATTATTTTCATAGAATCAAAAGTTAAAAAAAAAGCTTGAGTTGCATAGTTTTTCGAAATAACTTTTCCTCAATTCAGTTATCAACGAATTATTTTTATCACTTTTTTTTGTTCAGATTTTCTTCTTCGTCAGAATCAATTCTTGAGAAGAAAACAAGTTTTCGTTTTCTTTCAACATTCATTATCAGAGTCCTACAACTGATGCAAGTGCCGGAGGGGATCATAAAACCCAACAATAACACAGATTAAATCGCGACTTCGATAGTGCGTCAATGAAGTGAAGTGAGGAAATCAAAATCGTTTGCAGATTAACGGCTGTTGATAATTCTGCGGGAATAAAAGAAAAATCGAACTCATGTGCTTCGAATCTTTTATTTCTCAACCGGTTTTTTAAAGTGAAGTACCACTTTCTTCTCAACGTCTGATGGTGCAGGTTATTTATTTAATCTTTTATCTGCTGAGAGGGAAGTAAGGCGTTTCAAGGCTACGTCTAACGAATGGAACTTGTCGGTATTAAGACCCATTATGGTTGCGTAATGCTTTTTCACGCTTTCTAACTCGGAGTGTTTTAGCTTCCGTATGATAAGGGAAAGGGATAGCTGCAAGAAAATAAAACAAAGAAAAATAAAGCAGTTAATGTAAGATTAACTCACGACACTTGTTTGATTCTTTAGGAAATGAATAAGAAATGAAGCACGCCGGTTGGTACCATCTATTGTAATAATGATTATGCCAGTATAAATGACATATATTGTCCGCCAACCTCAATCTTTCAGAATTATCGATATAATCAAAAAATGGCTACCAGTTTTTATGGAATATGATAATGTCATCATCCAATCAATCGACTTCGTGCGCGCTTTTTACTTTCTCGTATACGAAGTATACAAAGAGAAAGTATCGTAAGCGTCTAAAAATTCGAACTCGAGATTTTGACGAATCTCCACGTTTTAGACCTCCCCGAGTCCGAAAAACACAATTTTGGAATTATTTCTGTCTGTCTGTCTGTCTGTGAACACGATAACTCGAAAACTATTAGAGCCACGGGGATGAAATTTGGTATGTGATCTTTACGCATAATTTGTAGGTTTCTATCTAATTTGGACAAAACTCCGTCTACCGGAAGTCTGCCTGTCTGTCTGTCCGCGGTCATGCGAACACTATAACTCAAAAACGTGAATAGCTAAATGGATGAAATTTGGTACACGGTTTTATCATCATGAATGTAGGTCCGTATAAAATTTTGGGCCAAATCCGTCAAAGGGTTGACTGTCTGTCAGTCTGTAGAATTTGCTTTTTAAAAGAACCCGTTATCTCCACGCGCATGCGTACTGGAAGCAATCTTCTGTGCATGCGAAAGCTATGGAGCGAATTACGTCAGTTTATCCTTGAGCCGGTAAGTGCGGAAAATCGGTACGCATCTCTTTGAATTTGATTCTTTACCTAGATATTTTTCAACCACTATAATGAAAAACCTTCTGATAGTCATTGGATTCTGGGTAACAGTAGGTTCGATTTTTTTTAGCCACGTGGGGGAAGGGGAAACGGCGCCTTTTTGGGGAAGTATACGAGAGAGTTTAGGGGAGAATACTCCCGCTGGTTTCCCGGTTTGATAAAACTAGAGGATTTCATTTGGTTATAAACTTGTTGAGAAAGCTAGGATTTTTGAAAATGGCCTGAAAAATCGCATTTCGTTTCTGTTGAGCTCGAAATTGAAATAAAAATCCAATAGGTTTTATAAATGATTCATCTGTTTGAAAATGTTTTGAGAAGAGAATTTTTCAATAACTCAATCATACGATTTTTAATACCACGCTTTAAAACTTTACAAACAGATATTTTTAGTAGTGAATGCACGTGTTGGTACAGTAAAGTGATGAAAGTAAGCGTGCTTGCTATTTAACTGCACTTTGTCTTACATTGTGCTCTGACGTACTGACCTTTTTCTTCTTGAAAAAAGTATAATGGATTCCAATATTGGTGTGGATCGCTTGACAAGTATCATGTGAAAGCATAATTTGATCCCATTGGAGACGGAAATAGTCCGTATTTCATCTACATGACTTCGGATATCGAATACCAAAATATAATTGGATCAATTAAAATTAATTAATTATAATTCGCTTGGAAAATCTCGATCCTCGTAGCAAAAATTTAACGGTGTTAAATGACAAGTTGACAAATGCATATTAAATAATTTTTATAAACAAAACTGGGGAAAGTTGCTACTAAAAAAAATTTTATTAAGCATCTCATTGAATACAAAATCTCAAAAAAATGACAGGAGGCTGTCTTTTCAAACAGCTGCTGATGTTAAAGGCTTAGGACTACTTTACTCGCGTGACTCTTGTTTCTCAAAGTTTCTAGTAAGTTTTCTTTGTAACTTCTGTTGTTACCCTTTATCTCTAAAATAAGACATTAGTTATGTTTTTAACATATGTAATTACCGAGATATAGAGGATCGCGTCACCAATTTATGCGTATTTTTGCCCAACTTTGCGACACAGTAGTCGGTGAACTACAATTCCGATTTTCAACATTTTTTTGTAACTTCTGTTGTTACCCTTTATCTCTAAAATAAGACATTAGTTATGTTTTTAACATATGTATTTAGCGAGATATCGAGGATCTCCCATACCAAGTTTTGTGGCGTTTTGGCGTGTGAATCAAATTCCTTCCTGAGACCTCCAATGGGAGGAACGTAATCCTACGTTAAAAGAATTTATTTATTTGAACAATTAACACTTATTTTTGTGAAAATTAATTGTTGAAATGCGTTTTTTTAAATATTATTCATCATTAAAGTTCTCTTTAATTTGTAATAATCGGACACATTTTGGATGGAACTAACTGTTTGAAAAAAAATGATAAACTAATTCTGTTTTTATAATTCTGTACTCAACTCGATGTTATCTCACTGTGTTCTCTGCAATTGTATCAGAGAGATCAAAGGTGGGAATTCCATTTTTTTCATAGCGAAAGGAAAAATCTGCGTGGTCCATTTTTGCGCAAGACGTCTTTGAGATCTGTGAATTTTTTCCACAAAACCATAATTAAAGAGCTTTGATGTGACAATGCAGGTCAACAGCTTACACAAGATGAGCCGATTATTTAGCTTTTCACAAAAGAATGGACACGCATAATTAGAGGAAATTACTTTCTCTATCGCTTAAGAAAGTTTTTTTTTTTCTCTTTTTCGAAAATGGGAACAAATTTGCATTTAAATACTGCCCCAATTTCTTCGTTGTCTTTTCTTCCTTTCGTAAACTTATGCATCCTTCCAAATTTTAAAGCGATAGCTTTCAAAACTATTCAGCCAGAAGGAACCAATAAATAGAAAAGAAAAGAAATGCAGTCTATTCACGTACCATGGTAAACATAACTGTAGTTAGCTAACATGTATTCTCGTTGCTGTGGGAAGTCTCTTCCTTTTTTTCACTTTCTTGTATACGAGAAAGTATTGCAATCGTCAAAAAATTCGAACTCGAGATTTTGACGAATCTTCACGTTTTAGACCTCTCTGATTCCGAAATTCACAATTTGGGAATTATGTCTGTCTTGGTGTCTGGGTGTGTGTCTGTGAACACGATAATTCGAAAACTATTAGAGCTACGGGAATGAAATTTGGTATGTGGTCTTTAAACATAATTTGTAGATTTCTTTCAAATTTTGGACAAAATCCGCCAAAGGGAAGTCTGTCTATCTGTATGTCCGCGATCATGTGAACACTATAACTCGAAACCTTGAATAGCTAGATGGATAAAATTTCGTACACGGTTTTAACGTCATGAATGTAGGTCCGTATAAAATTTTGGGCCAAATCCGTCAATGGGTTGACTGTCTGTCGGTCTGTATGATCGCATACTTGTATCTCATAAACTCTTTGGCTTATATAAATAAAACTTGATATCGCGGATGCTAACATTAATTATAGATCTGTGCCCAATTTTCATCTCAATCGGTTGAAAAACAGGTGTTCAGATTGCTTATTTAGTTCAAAATGCACATTACGACTATGTGTTGGCGAGCGTTTCGCTTATTTTACTGAAGTGAGTATGGTTGGCGTTTGACCTTGGCGGAAATTGAAGCGAGCCGCAAACACGCGCTTCGGAAATTTGGCAATCCCCAAAACGAAACTTCTTTTTGATATTCTCCAGATGGATTCCTGTGATTAACCAGAGGTGTTGTGAAATGTTGTGCGATATCTATAGTAAGATTTCGTACTCAAAAACGTTAAATAAAGTTGTGGTACCTCAGCGCGCGTAAAAATTTCGAACATACGAAATTTTTTTGCAAAATATTAAGTCTTTTGGAATTCATAAATTTTATATGTTTCATTGTAAATCACCATTCATAATTTTTTTTTAAAAAAATAACCAGGCCTTGCGTAAATACCCCAAAAATATTTACCTACCAACTGTGTGTTTACCCACCCCACATTACTGGTCGTATGCGAGAAAGTTTCGGAGAGGTCACTCCCGCTGGTTTCACTTTCTTGTACACGAGGTATACAAAGAGAAAGTATTGCAATCGTCAAAAAATTCGAACTCAGATTTTGACGAATCTCCACGTTTTAGACCTCCCTGAGTCCGAAAAACACAATTTTGGAGTTATGTCTGTCTGTCTATGAACATGATAGCTCAAAAACTATTAGAGCTACCGGGATGAAATTTAGTATGTGATCTTTACACATAATTTGTAGGTTTCTATCAAATTTTGGACAAAATCCGTCTACGGGAAGTCTGTCTGTCAGCGGTCATCTGAACACTATAACTCAAAAACTTGAATAGCTAGATGGATAAAATTTGGTACCAGTTTCATCATCATGAATGTAGGTCCGTATCAAATTTTGGACCAAATCCGTCGAAGAGTTGATGGTCTGTCGGACTGTCTACTCGCGTACTTGTAAAAATTATATCTCCTAAACCCTTTGGCTTAGATAAATAAAAACTTTTATGACGGTTACTAACTGTAATTATATATCTGTGCCCAAATTTCGCTTCAATCGGTTAAAAAAATGCGTTCAAAGTGCATAATTAATTTTTCTAATCCGATTCTCCATGCGCATGCGTACTAGTAGCAATCTCTGTGAACGTGGAAGTATTACGTCACTTTGTCCTTGAGCCGGCAAGAGTGGCGTTTTCATCGGTCCTCATCTCTTTGAATTTGATTCTTCACCTAAATAAATTACAATCACTAATTAACCTACAATGAAAACCCTTCTGAGTCGTTGGATTCTGGGTTACAGTAGGTTCGAATTTTTTTATCCACGCGGGGAGGGGAAACAGCACCTTTTTTGGGGAAGTATACGATAAAGTTTAGGGGAGACCACTCCCGCTAGTTTTCTCCCGAAAAATGCGCAATGGATTCAAAAATGAAATTGTTGCGGTATATTTAACGGGTATCACGTGAGCGTATATTCTCCTTTGTTAGGTATATAGAATTTTGAGACGTGAACTAATCTGCTTGTTTTGTTTTATCGATGCGCTATTATTTTAATTATTTGCTTTTATCATCAAAATACGATTACCTTTGATTTCACGAATATTGAAAGCTCTGGCAAATAATATAAATAATAATAAATCTTTTCAATAACATGCTTTTATCAGTGAACTAAAGTGGGAAATTTTTATCAAAAATCAGAAGGCCGAAATGAAAATTTAAAAAAAAAAAACCTAGATGGGCTCAAAATAATGCATTAAATAAATTAAAACCACAATGAATATAAGTAAAATAAAAAAAATATTCTTAAACATTCATTAAAAGTTATAGAGTACTATCAATGTGGTTAGATTCCAATTTACTTAAAATATTTCTATCAACGATTTAAGCTTTTATGAATTTTATTTTTATACTTCGATTTTTGATATAGAAATGTTTTTCACTTTTAGAACATTGATGAAACCGATTTTTCTTCAAAAGTTTAACACTTGTATAAATTTATTAAAATCTTAATTTAGTCTTAAATATGTTTCATAATTCTGTTTTCATCGGATAATTAATTATTTTTTTAATCTATTTAATTTCGAAAAACAAATATTCTAATTCCTACGTATATGAATATGAAATATTCTATTTCGCATCAGTAGAAAATACGAACAAATATTAAATTCCAAAAATAAATTTTCAAATTATTTTTTTCTTATTTTATACTTTCTTATAAATATTTTTAAATTCTTACCGTATCAATACGATCTACATGGCAACAAAGGAAATCTTCAGTCTTTGACTTATGTTTTTGTGGTTACTGTTCTGTCAAAACAGCTGTTTTAGGAAGAACAATTTCTAAAGAGCTTATTTGTTCGTGATTAAAATCAAAACTTTAAATTAATTAAAAATCTACTTGATAATATTTAATCTCTTTAAATATTAAAATATTGCACAGTCATCAGGAACACACGCCTGTATAAAATTTCAGAGCTCTACCTCATCAGGAAGTGAACAAAATATCGATTTCCAAATTCCATTATTACAAACATGGCAGAAATTATGTTGAAAAATGTCAGAGAAAAGAATTCTTTACATGAGGAGAATTGCTTCGCTTTCAAAGCAGACGATAAAAATTAATAATTGTATTGTGTGTACGAAACGTGATATATTAGTTTTATCGTTACGTTATAATGATAATCATTTGCTGTTATTTCCAAAATGCAGTTGGTAAATATTCTTTCGAGACAAAAAAAAATAAATCAGATTGGAAATCTAACTTCCGACAAAAGTTATTTCATTTTTGTTGGAATAAAGAGTGTAATGAAATTTTTAATTTGAATCTATCTGCATTTCCACGCAATTTCGAACAAAACCCTGAGAATTTCATTTCGCTCGACGCTTCAAGACAATCAAAATTACCTTTTCAATCAATTCTTAATTAAACTTTTCGTTTTTGCTCTCCAGTAAACGATAAGGGTGTGGAAGAGCACTAGAACGGTGAGAGGCGTTGGCGACATCACTTTCCTTTTAAAGGTCTCGCATCTGAAGGTTCTTCTCATTAAATTCAAATTTATTTTTCATACAATGCTGAGAAAGCCAGCCCAGGACAAAGGAAATGCTGACAAGTCCAAAAGAAGAACAGAGCAGAGAGTACCGGAACTTTAAAGCGCAGTATTAATTATAATTCACAAAATTTGATTATAATTAGCCTCTTCAGTCTGATGTCTATTTGAGTTAAATTCACTTTTTGTGTTTTACAAAAAAAATTTAATTAAAATTCTTAAAATTAATTAAGCTGAAATTCTAATGTTGCTCATTTGTTTACAGTGACTTGTCTTACGCAACAAATAAGGGTAACTATTTTTTTATGACTTAGCATTATAGTCATACTTGAATTTACTTGAATTAGTAAACACTTATTTGAAAATATGTCCTCCATTTTTACTTTCTCGTATACGAAGTATACAAAGAGAAAGTATTGTAATCGTCAAAAAATTCGAACTCGAAATTTTGACGAATCTCCACGTTTTAGACCTCCCTGAGTCCGAAAAACACAATTTTAGAATTATGCCTGTGTGTTTGTCTGTCTGTAAACACGGTAACTCGAAAACTATTAGAGCTATGGAGATGAAATTTGATGTGATCTTTACACATCATTTGTAGATTTCTATCAAATTTTGGACAAAATCCGTCAAAGGGAAGTCTGGCCTGTCTGTCCGCGGTCATGCGAACACTATAACTTAAAAACTTGATTAGCTAGATGGATAAAATTTCGTACACGGTTTTATCGTCATGAATGTAGGTCCGTATAAAATTTTGGGCCAAATCCGTCAATGGGTTGACTGTCTGTCGGTCTGTATGATCGCATACTTGTATCTCATAAGCCCTTTGGCTTAGATAAAGGATTTTATATGTTAAGGCGCGTACCACACTTGCGAGTCAAATAGTTTACAAGCTGTTCGTTGAAATTATTTTCCCAATGAACCAAATGCGAACGATGAGAAAGGAGCGAACCATCAATCATCGCTTGTCATTCGCCAATAAATAGGACTTTGGAAGTACTTTGGAATACACTTTGGTTCGCAGATTTGACCTTGCAGGTTTATTGGAGGTTCGTAGGGAGCGACGAACTACACTCAAACACGTCCCAACGTGAACTGCGAATTCTTTTGCGTTCGCTTTAAAAACCGAGAAGATTTGGTTACCACGTCCACATCTGCAAACCAACTGCTCGCAAGTGTATACGCGCCTTAACACTCTCAGTGCCGTTTGTGACATGACTGTGATCTCACGTGAATTGACCCTATTGGCTGAATTATGGAATGTTTGATGCTAAAATTTGTAATAAAGCCACTAGTATCAAATTAACTCAAAGAACAAAAATCGTGTGGACACATCTAAACAAGTGTAAACGCGACTTTAGATGACTTGTTCAGTTCCGTTTGCGACGTGACTATGACGTCACGTGAATTGACCCTATTGGCTGAATTATAGAATGTTTGATGCTAAAATTTGTAATAAAGCCACTAGTATCAAATTAACTCAAAGAACAAAAATCGTTTAGACACATCTAAACAAGTGTAAACGCGACTTTAAGCAACTTGTTCCAGTTCCATTTTCAGACATTGCACTGACGTCACGTGATTGACCCTATTGGTTGAATTATAGAATGTTTGATGCTAAAATTTGTAATAAAGCCACTAGTATCAAATTAACTAAAAAAAGCAAAAATCGATTAGACACATCTAAACAAGTGTAAACGCGACTTTAGATGACTTGTTCAGTTCCGTTTGCGACGTGACTATGACGTCACGTGAATTGACCCTATTGGCTGAATTATAGAATGTTTGATGCTAAAATTTGTAATAAAGCCACTAGCATCAAATTAACTCAAAGAAGAAAAATCGTGTGGACACACTTAAACACTGCAAGTAACCTTAAGGTTTTTATCTAAAAAGAAATGAAATAAGATTTCGAAAGCAGAATGTGTCATCTAACAAGCAGACAAATGACATTCATAATTTAAGTGGTTAAAACTGAAAATTAATGGAATTCATAGCGTATTTATTGTAGTTATGTTTTAAAAATGATTTTTTTTGTTTTCATGCTGATAGAAATTTAATTTTGGTCTTTTTGCGAGTCGTTAGAAATAAGGGAAGATTGTTTTAATAGATGTAAGCCAGTTTACAAGTTAACGTTTGTGAGTAATATTTTTCACGTTCTAAATCGAATTAAATGCAATTATTGAATTCTTTACAAAAAAAATGTGATGCTTGGAGAACTTCTCAATTAATATTACGTTTTACTCCCATTTAAGTTTGAAATTCAACAGCATCGCAATCACTGATTTTAGCTGTGATGAAGATTTTTCAGTATTGTCAAAATGCTTGTTTTTGCTTCCCACTTAATTATCAAACCAAAAATTAACCCTTAAAACCCGATTTTTAAAAATTGATTTTGACATGTTTTTTGACTTTCATTTCTTGAACAAAACATGGAAAAAAACACTTTAAAAAATCCTATTTTGTTTTACGTAAGGTTTATGGCTAAAAACCCGTTCGTTACCAACTGAGAACTCTGGACTTTATTTCAGAAAAAAAAATTCCTCGATAAAATTCTATAATGTCAAACACAGTTGAATTTCAATAAATAATAATACGGATAAGGAATTTCCTTCAACACTGTAGAATAAAATATGATATTCTCAAGCATCGCAAGTGAAAAATTATTTTATTTATTTTTATTTTTTTATAAACACTCAGGCTGTCATCTATATGTTGTAAATTGATTTAATAAAAATTTCAGTATGTATACTATTGGCAACAACGGGCATTAGAGCTTCAGTTTTATTCTCAAGATTTTAGATGACAAAATTGGGTATGTTGCTTAAAGGCAACACAGGACTTTTAAGAGTTAGAGATAAACATTTATGGAGTTGTGCACGTATTTTTACTTGCAATTAATGCTAATTAAATTTAACTATATAAGTTTTCATTTGTAAAAGATTTGGAGGGTTCAGAGTTAAAGTGAGCCAAGTCCATGAGATTCATTTCTGAGAAATCAGATCTCATAATTGATTGGCTGCATTTGAAATAACAATGGACTTCTAATTGTTCTTGCTGTCTGGTGGTACAAATTGAACAATGGACCTGGATCATTATTACACTACCAAGGCAGCGTGTGGGCAAAATGAGAAAAAACACGGACTTGGAGTGTTAACTCTGAACTCTCCTATTAACTATGGACTTCTAATTTGTTTTTGCTTCCTGATGGATACAAATTGGACTATGGACTTGAATTCTTATTACACAGAAAACATAACATTTCTACACTACCATTGCAGGGTTAGTGCAAAATGCCCTAAATATGAACTTGGTTCACTTTAACTCTGAACCCTCCATTTGTAATATGCAAATTAATTTCATAAACTCACCAAAGTTAATTGCATGTCTATTTCAGTCTATTCTACATGCTATTCGCCTTTCCTGAATACCGAACGTCATAAAGTTTTCTAGAGCTATTATACTGTAAATTTTACTATCACCTATTATTAAATTTCTGCTATAAACTGTATCTATCTTTTCAACAATAGAAGAGACGAATTTCAGAAAATGCTTTAAAAGTGCTTTTCTCTTCGAAATAATTTAAATATGGGATTTAATTACTGTTTTACAAATTCTTCAGAACATTTTTATAGCGTTCTAAAAATCTTTTGTTCTCGCACCCTATGAGGCAAGTTTTCAAAAGGTTCTCATGCTTATATTCAGCAGCCAAACATATTCGAACAGTTACGGCCGTAGTTACGCTGCGGGTTCAAGACTTCAGACAGTTTCTCTCTTTATTTTACTGTATAAATAAGTAACTAACCCCATAAAGGAGGTAAAAGGCATCTATAAATAAACTTATGGAATCAAGACTAGATTCAAAGAAAGATTTTAATTTGGCTCTAAACTTTCAACCAATTCAAAGAACAACCGCCGATTT
This sequence comes from Araneus ventricosus, assembly GCA_013235015.1. Lineage (NCBI taxonomy): Eukaryota > Metazoa > Arthropoda > Arachnida > Araneae > Araneidae > Araneus > Araneus ventricosus. The sequence continues at coordinate 125,636 of BGPR01002373.1, read as the reverse complement.
ATGACGTTTCGCTTCGGCTTCTTTGCAAGAGTCCTCTACCTGTGAGGTACACACGCCGCTAAAAAAGCAACAAAATAATGAAAAGGCAAATTTTGCCACAAACATCGCGACCTACGCTAATGTGCGAACAGGCCGCTGCACCGCATCACGTGATGAATTTGTGACGTCATGATCAGGCTGCGTTTCTTTTTCCCCCAAGCCGAGTTAACGGCACTTTTAATCACCTTTTTCTGCCTACCTGCAGGAAGAAGAAAAACAGTGACTTTCACCAACGCCCCCTTTCGACGAAAAGCGACTTTGCATGTTTTAGACTTCCAGGGTTGCCGTTTTGGGATTTTTAAGGCCAAATTCAGAAGAATTGGCCTTTTCAACAAATTCGGCCTTAAAGATTTTTTCATGGTCCATGGCCTTAAAATTTGTGTTTAACCTTTTTATTGTTGTATTTTCATTCCATGATTTAAATTTTATAATTACGCAGTTTTTAATATTTCTCTGCTATCGCATCGGTAGCACTTAAGCGTCTGATCCAGGGATGCAGTGGAACCGGAACGCCGATCCGGCACTGCTTTTTTTTACAAGAAATAAATAACAAAAAATTGTAAAAACGTCCTTAAAACAGCACGATTTTTGTCATCCAGGTTAGAGCGTTCAGGTATTGCTTTTAAAGCGTCCCGGATCTGCTTATTTTCTAAGACTTTCTATTGCACAAAAAAACTATTAAGAGTGAACTATGCAATGATACCAAAATTAGATTATTACATTCAACGGTTATTACTAATATAATAGCCCAGATCTGTCTCTCGGCAACGCTCTGACGTCACCAGCAATAAAACTCGCTCCATAACACTGCGAGACGTTAGAGAGCATTATTCCATTGTTAGAGAACCTAGATTTCAGTAATTTTAAATTTAAAGGAGTAATTGTAGTTCTAATTTTAAATTTAATAGCTCTCAAATAGTAAAATAAAATTTGCTATCGATTGATATAAAATCTAACTCGCTATGATCAATAGTTCCCGAGAAATTTTAAGTTATATTAATCGTATATTTCAAATTAATTTCCGTTTTTTAATAGAAAGTGGTAAATTACGTCAGTGGTGTATCATGCGCGTGATATAGTTTGGACGCCAAGATGTATCTGATTATTTATTGCAATCGTGATGATATAATTTGATAGTATTTTTGGCAACGTTTGACGAGCAGAGAAGTACTTTGTTTTGATTAAAATTTCGAAAAAGAATTCCTTTGAAATTTTAACTTATTTTGACAAGCTTAGAATTTCATGGTTATTGAACTATGCTAAAATTGTTAACAACGAAACATACTTCACACGGAATGTTGTTTACTAAGAGGTTTTTTGAAAAAAATATGTAAATAATAATAAAAAAATTTCCTGTCTTAAAGCACATGTTTATTTTATTTGTTTTGAATCAATGTTAAACATTTCTCTCTCATATGTATCTTTTAGACACGTCAAATTTGACGGGAAATCTCGCGAATGAAGAGGCAATTTGCACCCGTCATACCACGACGGGTGACTTTCTAGTTTTGTAATAAATTTCTATAATCAGAGCAAGACTTTGTGCTCACCTTGTATTTCAAATTTACCGAATTCGAATGTTTGGTGAATCTGTCTTTGCGATTTTTAAGCACGTTGGTAGTATCGAAATCCAATTTAAATTTATTATTCGGCGAATAAAGACGAAATTTTAAAAGCCAGAGAGATTTATCAACTATTTTTGTGCATTTTTATTAAACTTGACCCGTTTCGTGCGTACAAGGATGGAACTTTGTAATCGATTTTTAACTCGCTTCCTGATGTACTAGAGTTTTGAACTTCTGTGCATTTGTGAATTCTCGATGGAAATATCTTATTTTCATTTTTTTTCAGAACTTAATTATCGGTTAATCGATTAATGCAATAAAATTCTGATTCCATATTTCGGACGCTACCTGGTAGTGAACTTGAAAAAAAAATTGATTACAAAATTTCATAATATTTATAACAATTAGTTATAAGTAGTAGTATGGTAGGATTTTTGGCACAAGGTCCAATAATTAATTATAAAGTACAGTCTAAAAAGCAAAAGTAATAAATATAAAAACATGACGGGAGGCTGTCTCTGCTAAACGGCCGCTGGGATTGAGGGGCGTAGACTTACTTACCTTACTCAACTGTGACTTTCTGCGACTAAAGTAGCTCTATGTGACTATTAACTCTGTAGTCTATAGTGACTGTTAGTCTAGTGGGACTATGCGACTCTATCTATGTAAAATTCTTCGTGATTTTCATCAACTTTGCTACTTGACTGCGACTAAACCGTAATTAAAAATTCTAAAATTATTTTTGCAATATTCAGTGTCTACCTTTCTCTGTTAAATGAAGCTAAAACCAACTCTCTAAATTATTTAGTTGCGGAGCTATAAGCGTTTAACTTTACCACGAAATTCGACGTAATTCAACAATTCTTGAGTAATATTTGGCGCGATCGATGAATGAATTGCCTTAGTCTGTGCGCGCGCGCATCGGTCACTGTAACGTCATCGAAATTCTTCGTGATTTTCACCAACTTTGCAGCTCGACTGTGACTAAACCGCAATTCCAAATTCTAAAATTCTTTTTGCAATCTTCAATGTCCACCTTTCTCTATCAAATGAAGCTAAAACCAACTATATATGTTATTTGGTTGCGGAGCTATAAGCATTTAACTTTACCACGAAAAGCGTCATAATTTTTTCCTTTCCCAACACACCATTAGACCACTATGGAGAGACGTACGTCAAAATTCTCCTATTTGGTATGCTAATAAAAGTTTTTTAAAAAATTATTTATGATTATTATTAGCCAAATGCACTTATTGTATTTGTAAGAGTTAACAAGCCCAGATTTAAACAATCTGACTTGGCCCTCTTTTGGGCTTACTTTTAAATAAGTTTGGCATTATTTAACCGCACTGATCTGGCAGCCCTGACTGGTAAATCAATTCGCATTTCTTTATGTCTGGAGATTTCAGAATTGTCTTGCCTTTCGATGCTAAACTGATAAAGATCGCGGTTATTATTATTAGCCAAATGCACTTATTGTATTTGAAAGAGTTAACAAGCCCACAGTTAAACAATCTAACTTGGCCCTCTTTTGGGCTTACTTTTAAATAAGTTTGGCATTATTTAACCGCGCTGATCTGGCAGCCCTGACTGGTAAATCAATTCGCATTTCTTTATGTCTGGAGATTTCAGAATTGTCTTGCCTTTCGATGCACAAGCTGATAAAGATCGCGGTTTTTCATTCTCCTCGAAGCTTCAAGGTTGCCGCGTTGTTTATTCGATTTAAATTGCACGTTCACGGGCGTTTTGAGAGTAATGCGACTGATTTCGTAGCGTAAAAAGTCACGAAATACATGTTAAAATTTTTTTATCATTAAGCAACGTCAATGGAAGGTTTTATGGCCGCCGAAAACCGCTTTCTGCGTGTTTCAGAAGCAGCGGATTAATGTCTCTTGTTGTAATTTGTATGAAATGAAATATGTGAATAAAAAACGGTTGATTTTTTTTTGGTTTTTTGACGCTTAATCAGAAATTTTCAGAAATTTGTTTTACAATGCAACTTTTTAAAGTTAAATGGTTTCAGAAAGCATATGCTTATGTGTTGTCTTGACATGTATTTATTTTAAAATATGATTTAAGACTAATAATTGATGAGTTGACAGAGTTCAAGTGGGCAGAGTCCATGAGATTCATTTCTGAGAAAACAGCTCTCGAAGTTGATCAGCGTCTTTTAACCCTCTGATTGCTTATCCCGCGATTTCCGCTTGCAAGAAGTATGTCTATTTCCTGATACATCCCGTGATTGTCGCAAGCTGATGTGTTTATTTAGTACTATTATAGCATTGAATAATATTATACTTTAATGCTTTCCATACAAATAGCAATTCGCTTGGTTCAACGGCATTTGAACATGTTCGAAAATGTTGTATCTAAATAGTGATTTTAAAAAAAACGGCAGTCAGAGGGTCAAAATAACAGTGGACTTCTAACCATTCGCGCTGTCTAGTGGATACAAATTGAACTATGGACAGACATACACCACTATGGCAGTGTTGGAGCAAAAGCGGCAAAACATGGACTTAGTCAATTTTGACTCTGAACGCTCTAAATATTACAACTATGGACTTGAATCATTATTACACAGGAAACATAACGTTTCTACACCACTATGGCAGTGATGGAGCAAAACCGGCCAGATATGGACTTCGTCAACTTTGACTCTGAACTCTCTGAATATTACAACTATGGACTTGAATCATTATTACACAGGAAACAACGTTTCTACACCACTATGGCAGTGTTGGAGCAAAACCGGCAAAATATGGACTTAGTCAACTTTGACTCTGAACTCTGTAAATATTACAACCAGCAGGAGTGTTTGTTCTTCCCCGATTTGTCTCGTGTTCTGACCCCATATTACGCTTTTTGCATTTGTTTTTGTTTGGTTTGGTTGAAAATCCGATTTAACCAAAGAATCACCATGAACTCTGCTCGCCAAGTTGTCTCACTGATGGCGGTCGCTATAGAAACTGGTTATGTTAGGGAAGATCCATTTCGAATAGGAGGAATCCGACGGATGTCGAAGTTTTATTTTATTTTTGGCGCCAGTTTGCGGCGGTAAAAAGAGTAGCTGATCATTCGTCTTCCCTGTTTTGGCGCAGTTGCACGTTCCTCCTCATTTGGAGCTAAGTTCGCCAACGTAACAAACTTGAATGAACTTCTACCTATTCGAAATGGATTCCTCCTACGATTACCTGTTTCTATAGCGACCGTCGTCTACAAGACAACTTGGCGAGCAGAGTTCTCATGGCGGACAGAGAATAAGCAGACCTGGTGCACGTTGAATCCGTCAGGGTCCCATATCCTCCCGTTGGTGTGGTGCGGAAATTTGGAGATAGAGTGCCGGCTCAAGTGTCGTCATCTGGTCACATTCAGAATTACGAGATTCGTCCCAAAATAGCCCTCGTGTTTCGTCTAAACTGAGCATGGATATAAATAAGCTAAATTAAAATTTTTAAAGCAGGGCGCAAATTATACAAATCAATCTCCTGACATTGTATTTGTTAATCTTTTCTTTACTCCACCACAACCTAACCTGACAGAGCAAGAAAGAATTTTAAAAATGCCAATTTATTCAGTTTATGATAATAGATTCCGTTATCAAACGTGTTGCACAAATCGCGGCTTAACCTTCTGTCTGCATAACCCGCGATTTCCGCGGTCCATTTTTTGCTGCATCCTGCAATTTTCGCAAGCTAATGGGTTTACTTAGTACTTTTAAAACGTGGAATATCATCATACTAATATAGCCCTGCATGTAAATAACAATTTGCTTGGTTCAACGGTATTGAACATGTTTTCAAATGTTGCATCTAAATAGTAACTCAAAAAAATTATGCAGCCAGAGGATTAACAAGCAAACCGCTTATTTGAATTTTTGGAAATTTCCAATGGAAAGAAAAAGCTGAATTTTCCGCAACTAATAACGAATTTTTCTGATATATATATCTGTTAGGAGCATGTTGTCCCATTTTCATAGCAGATGTTTAAAAAAATTCAGAAATACGCATGTAGTTGCTTCTTAAGCGACGAAATATTGCTTATTAACCCTCTGAGCGCCCAATTATTTTGGACTTTTAGCTATCAGGTTAGAAAGCTTAACTTTTAAACTAAATTAATCTTTTTTTATATTTAATTATGTCTATGAAAACTTAAGAATACTCTAGCCATGATTGTTTAAAAAAATATAAATATGAGCTATCTGCTTTTAAACTGAACATGAAAAACTAAAAAGACGTTCGCGCCGCTCGGAGGGTTCAATAATAATGTCTGTTAAATGTTGAGTATCTGACGATTGCTAAGGCACCAACAGCTCCTCCCCCAGTCAGATTAGATAGTCACTGGCTACTTTTAATATCGCATTTATTGGAAAAATATTATTATGTACTGTTTGAATACCTTTATTACTTTCGGCTAAGGGAGGCCCCCCCCCCCCCGGTTTAACAATGGTAGACCCCAACATTTTGAAATTTGATGAAACGATGAAATCGATTTGACTTTCATCATAGCAATGAAAAATATTTTGCAAATATGTAATATTTAAACATATTTTTTTAAAATTAGTTAAAATAAGATAAAAACTGCATGGCAATTGGTATAATCGAATAGAGAGATTTTTTTTTAATTTTAAGATTGTGTAAAATCATTTTTGTGCAATTGTATTTAAGGATGGGAAAAAACTTACCGGTTGTTTCGGTTAGCCAGTTTTTTCGGGTTTTTTTGTCTCGGTTGTAACCTGTTATTTTTTAAAATCCAATAACCGGGTGAAAAAACCTGATCGGAAGATAGGCTCGATTTTAGGTTCTATTAGACTAAACTTTACCAAGTTATGAAGCTTTGAATTTCATCATCTTAGGCCAATCACCGACAACCGCTTCCTCGAGCCGCCGGTTGGTTGGCTGATTACTGGAAGAGTCTTAATGAACAGATGAATATTGGCCAATGGATTGAATTCCTGTAAAAATAATTTAACAAACATTCCATCTACAAACGGCGTTTGTGTTTTTTATATATAAAAAAAACGATAACCGGTTATTTTCACAATAACGGCCATGCCAAAATTTTCCTGAATTTTTTAATTAAATAGAATTTTTATAATAATCACTCCAAGATATTTTTCCCTCTAAATCTGATCGCTTTAGGTCCATTGGTTTGTATTGTAGTATGCCAACAGACGCACACAGAGAGACTAACAGACACACGCATTCACATTTACAGGCAGACATTCGCTTTTATTATTTGTAGAGCTGCAATACCCGAAAGAAGACAAATTCGCAATGGCAAAACAATATGCGGATTGCCAATGTGAAACATTTGTTTCGGAAAGATTAAATTTATCAGTAATTTTTTAAACATAGGTGATTTAGAGGCGAAGGGGAGTACTGAATATTTACGTCAAAGTTTTTGCTTCCTTGTAATACAATGAAACCTTTCTACACCACCCTCCATTTCTAGAAAAATGGACCGCTCTAAAAGGGTTTCTTATTTGGAAGTAAAAAAATACGTATTTAAAAGGGGAGTCGGACCCCCCTATACCGATAATGTTAAATTGGCTCTTTTCGATGTACCTTTTCTCAAAATCTGTTACAGATACATGTTTGAAATGTTTTTTTACAATTAAAGTACACCTTTATCATTATACTCAAATGAGCTCTTGGTTAATTTTTAATTTTTTATAAATTTACAAAATATTTAATTAGACATAGTGAAATTTTACCCTATTTTGACACAAAAAAATTTCTAAAAAAATTTTTTTTGAGTTTTTTTTTAAAAAAAAGCTCATTTAAGTATTATAAGAAAGGTGTACTTTACTTGTATAAAAAATTTCAAACATGTATCTATAACAGATTTTGAGAAAAGGTACATCGAAAAGGGCCAATTTAACATTGTCGGTTTTAACAAAAAAATTTGTAAAAAATAAATTTTTTGAGTTTTTTTTTAAAAAAAGCTCATTTAAATATAATGAGAGAGGTGTACTTTACTTGTATAAAAAATTTCAAACATGTTTCTATAACAGATTTTGAGAGAAAGTACCTCGAAAAAGTCCAATTTAACATTGTCGATATAGGGGGTTCCGACTCCCCTTACAGACCTTTATTCGTTATTTCTGATAAAGCGAACTTTAAGAATCACCTGAAGGAAAAAGTTTCTTTAAGTAATTTTTTTTCTTTTGAAAAGATACAATTTGTGTTTGCTTGGATCTTTCCGTTTTTTGGAAGAAACATTTTTCAGTTTTCTTTTAATTGGAAAAATTACTTTGAATCCGCTATGCAGAAGTGGCCTCTTAGAGAAGTTTTACTGTATATAATTGCACTGGTTGAATTTTTTTGTTCTTGTCTGTTGTTTCTCTGTTGCACAAACACTGCAAATTCCACTGAAATTGCTTCAACCAATTTCCAGTCGATGATAAAATTAATCAAAAATGAGATTTTTTAAAAAAGCTTTATTTCAAAATATCCTACCAAAAATGATTTAGATACACCGTTTTCTCTAAAAGAATTGATTTACTTTAATTAATAAGAAAAAAAAACACTTATCCCACGTAATGCTAACTTTCAAGTCCATGTCCTCGTACGTTTGGTCTAATTTCATATATATGATGAAATACTTATTTTGAGTAAAATTCGCCAGACAATCCATTAATGAAACTTCCCCATTATTAATATTCACATATTCAAACATATAGGGATCTCCATATTAATTTGGTGATGCAGGTATCCTTCATTTTACTGGCGAGACCTTTTTGCCTAATATGATTTAAAGAATTCATGTAGATTCAAACAACCCACCTGGCTCACGCAGTTCGTTATGCATATGAGATGACGGATTATCTTCACCGCTAAGTAATTATTTGTTCTGATCTACCAAACTGTGCTTACATTACTGCGCTGATTAGTTAAAGAGTATCAGAGAGCAAGGAGTGTTCGCTATTTTACTAATTATTCCTAATGCATTTCTTGCATTATTAGTTTGCTGCATTCCGCATGGCTATTTCCCAGAATTGTATTAATGAAATTATGTTTCGTGTCTGACCATTGCAATTATTTTAATTCTAGTTTGTTAAACTTGCCACTTAATTAACCATAATTAAAATGATGCTTTATAACCTAATTTAATAAATTATTATTCTTTATACTTTCAGATCTTGACATCTTTGTCGAGAGGGATTTAGTTTATGGGCACAAGGACTGTGTTTCGTGTACTTTTGTCAAGGTAGCAAACAGGAAACCGCAAGTTAAAAACCTTTTGGTCGCTCATCGATATTTTATTATTTTTAAAATTTCATTATCGGAGTTGATTGTTACGGATATTTTGTTAAATGATTAAAGGTAAATTCATTCCATTTTTGTTAAAATTAAATTCACTAATTCAGATATCTCTAGAAATAGATAATCGAAATCTTCAGATAGCTTGACGAAATTTTAATTTTTGACGTGATGATCTTTCCGCTAGTTACAGTGATAGTCGGTCGAACATTCTTGTGTTACAAAATACCGTCAGATTTGAATCGCTAATAACTATGAGACTAATAATTCAAAAAGAATGGTTGACCCCACAACGGATAGCTCATATGCATAAGAGTTTGTCGCATAGTATTTGTTTTGCCTGCGATGTCATTGTACCAGTGTATGCGCATGCTCGTGATTGTTATGAAATTAATAGCTTTATGTAAGGTTATAAATAAGTGTAGCGTGGAAACGCGTTTAGCTAGGAGGTTGATTCTGGTGTCATTTTGAAGAGCTTTAAAAGTATTACTAGGACTCAAAGTGAGATAATAAAGATATTTATCAGAATATAAGTAAAAATCGGTATTAAATTGGAAATTTCAAACTCCGCATGTTTTTTGATTATAACATGTAGAGTTTTTTTTCGAACTGTACGAAACTTACAGAATACTTGACAATACGTAAAAGAAAAATTGTATTAAAATTTGAATTAAAAAATTTGAATATTACGGGAAATATGACCATTTGTAGTAAATAATTTTTTACTGTGCATACGTGAAATGTAGTTCTATATGCTGTCTACAGATGGCGCCATCAAAAACTACTCTAAATAAAACATAAGAATGGCGCAGTTCGGGTCCGCGCCGTAGATTTTTCGTGAAAACGTCGGGATACAATCATAAAACAAGTGTTTCGTATTAATATGTAATTTAATTATGAATCTATTTAATACAATATTTACATAGAATAGTATAATGGTTATATAATAGATAAATCACAAGTTTATCGTATTTAGCAGGGGTCTGTGGTAGCTTGTGATTTATCTATTCTGTAACCATTATACTACTCTGTGTAAATATTGTATTAAAGAGATTGATAATTAAATTGCATATTAATACGAAACACTTGTTTTATGATTTTATCCCGACGTTTTCACGAAAAATCTGCAGCGCGGACCCGAACTGCGCCTTTCTTATGTTCTCTATCTTCTGGTTTCCACAGAGCGCATCACTTGTAGTACATTCTAGTGAACTTTTGTTTGATTTGGAGCCTAAAACTGGCTCTAGGACCTTCTGTATTTATCAATAAAAAAAGAATTGCAACAACTCTTGGAACATCAAAAGATTTTTGTCAAACTGAACCCATGATAAATAAATGACGATCGCAAAAGGTACGTAACTATTATACCTTTTTCATTCTAAAATGATTTCTCAACATTTCCATTCAAACAGCCTCACGATTTGAGAGAAAAAAGTAATTTCCGAAGTGAATGCGTTTTTCCTGGCAATGAATTTATTCAACTGAGGTTATATCATCAGAATCTACAATGAATAATGCAAATTCCCTCATGATGTTGGCTTTATCTTTCGTTTTGTGGCCTTAGGAAATAAAGACGTCCTCCAGATGCATTAGGCATGAACAAAGCCCATTCAGAATTCCCCTTCTGATTAACACAGATCAGACTTCACATTTGTTTTATCGATAGGCAGATAAAACTTACAAGCTGTGCACAATCGCTTCCTGATAAGAGGAATCGTTCTGGCACATTGAAAATCGTCACGACAATATGTTCTTAATGCGATAATAGTATTATCTCTGCGGATTGTCCTCGTATTAAGATGTTCATCTCTGGAATTGGTATTAAAAGCCTTAAATAGCGCACACATTGGCTATTAGACTTCATTAAAATTCAATGAAGATTCAAGTATTTTTATATCTGCCAAGTGAACACTTCGTTTGGCACTGCAGATGCGAGATCATAAAAAGTCAGTTTTAATAAACAATGTTTGAGCTGATATGCTGGTTAACTTATTTATTCTTTGGCTTGATGGTGGCATCATACGATTTAAACTGCTAACTTTTTTAATCACAGTGTAATTATATTTGAAATTAAAAATATTTTATGCCTTTTTCTGATTTAGAATTAAGATATAAATATCACGTATTCAAAAGCCTTTTTCGTTTATAACACTGATTCGATTTTAGATTCAACAGCTAATTTGCTAAATACGAAATGTTTAAGTTTGATTTTTATTTGAAT
>BGPR01002373.1:87026-110232 GCA_013235015.1 Araneus ventricosus | reverse complement strand
AGAAAGTAAAAAATACATCTGACATCACACTTTCCATTTATGAATTTATATGGGGGCCCGCCTATCAATGGCAAAGAACAAAACAAGTGCAAATATTCCATCAGTAGATGGATTTACGCGCGATCGTACTAACAGATTCTTCAAAATCTCGAATTCGAATTATTTGACGATTACAATACTTTCTCTTTGTATACTTCGTATTCGAGAAAGTAAAAAATACATCTGACATCACACTTTCCATTTATGAATTTGTACGAGGACCCGCCTATCAATGGCAAAGAACAAAACAAGTGCAAATATTCCATCAGTAGATGGATTTACGCGCGATCGTACTAACAGCGCGTAAAAGCTTGAGTACACAGCCGACTCCGCAACACTTAAAAGGTTTCAACTGTACTTCCCACTCGCTCGGTTACTTTGAATGAACAGGCAGTGGGAAGGGATTACGAAAGAACTCTCTGAAACCACACCTTGCTGCCGGGTTCTGGGAGAACCATGGAGTAAGTCTCCCATGAAACACGATGAGCAGTAAATCACAAACATTAAAACGAAGCCCACCTTTCATTTTCCAGAATGAATGCTTAGTCTTCAGACCATATTTAGGTGCGCTGAACGCGTTCACTTTTATCTGTCTTTGGCAATTCATTAAGTACAGTAGAACTTCGATTGTCTGAGCTGATTGTGACGGTAATCAACTGGGATGATTGGAAACTTGGTTAATAAATGTTTTAAATTGCGATTTCTTTTCTTTCGACAAGGTTTAGCAAAATTGTTTATTTGAGATTATAAAAATAAGACAAAAAATATTACCAAGTATTAATATTTTAACAAACATTTTTAATAGTTATCAAACTTTTTACATGCATTTTCGAATCAGCTTTGGCAACAGGATTCACAAATGTTGCTGATTTTCTCTGCTTCCTTTGTATTTTCCCAATGATTCTTAAGAAGGTTCTCCAAAGAATATTTCCCCCCTCTCAAGGCCAATTTTACCAAGTATTAATATTTTAACAAACATTTTTAATAGTTATCAAACTTTTACGGTGCATTTCTGAAACAGCTTTGACAACAAGATTCGTAAATGTTACTGAGTTTCTCTGCTTCCTTTGTATTTTCCCAATGATTCTTAAGATGATTCTCTAAAGCATATTTTTCCCCTCTCAACAACGGGAGACTTTCCGATACATTTACAGTGCTACTTTTTCATGAAAATGCAGGGAGTTTCCTTGCATCACCAATGAAGTGCTTAAGAATGGAACTGTGTTTTTATTTTTATCCTAAACAACTTCCCCTCCTGATAAGCAATGGCGTAGTCTCAAATTAAGCAGTGCCGGAACGCTCTAACCTCGGCAACAAAGATCATGCAGTTTTAAGGATGTTTCTGAAATTTTTCGTATTTATTTCTCGAAAATAAAAAGCAGTGCCGGAAGGACGTTCCGGCTCCAATAAACTCCTCCCGATAACGAACTTTTACAAGCTATCGTGTCTTGAATATTCGCGAAAATCGGCTCCAATGCCAATGTTTGCGCCCTTCAAATCTCTAATCAGAATGGCTTCTAAATCCTATCTAATGAATTACCTCATCACGACTATCGGACTCCAACAGGACTTCAAAAGGTGCGGAGGAGGAAGAAGACACACAAGCCTACTAGTATTTACAAGCATCTTTATTGCACACACGAAAACTCATATAATTCATACAATGAAGCTAGTATTTATACACAAAGGAATGATGAAACAGCACCCTATATCGGACACAACGCGCAATTCTTTGTCATCATTTTCTGAAAAATTCGTTGATTTTATTAAAAGAATAACGAACACAATTCGATTTTCTGGCACCTGCTTGGTTAACATAGACTCGGTTAACAGTTCTACCTTTTGGGCCAGCATTTGGCTGAAGAAGGATGCCAGGCTGAGAGCGGAAATAACTTTTCTTGCACTCATTTAGATTATCTGGAGGGCGTGAATATTCAGGCATTTATCTTATCGGTGAACCAGATTTTCGATCCCCTCTTTGAAGAAAGTTGCCGGCAGTGATCTGAGATGGGCCTTAAGCCTTGTTCCCACGGCGCGTGGCTTGGTAAATCTCTCGGCAGCGGTCGAGTGAACGGATGCACTGACGCAATCTAGCCACATCCTTCTCCTTTGACGTGCGAGCGATTTACCGCCATGACGCGCGAAACAACAGATGCACTTACAAGCCCACGAGTCGCATCGATTCTTCCTGTTCTGACGACGAGAAAAACGCAAACCGCGGATGAAGCTCGTGTAAAGACAGGCCGTATGAACGCAGCTTTAACGTCGCTCTGAATCTTCTCATTTTTACTTTCTCGTACACAAAGTATACAAAGAGAAAGTATTGTAATCGTCAAAAAAATTCGAACTCGAGATTTTGACGAATCTCCACGTTTTAGACCTCCCTGAGTCCGAAAAACACAATTTTGGAATTATGCCTGTCTGTGAACACGATAATTCGAAAACTATTAGAGCTACGGGGATGAAATTTGGTATGTGATCTTTACACATAATTTATAGGTTTCTATCAAATGTTGGACAAAATCCGTCTACGGGAAGTCTGCCTGTCTGTCTGTCTGTCCGCGGTCATGTGAACACTATAACGCAAAAACTTGAATAGCTAGATGGATAAAATTTGGTACACAGTTTTATCGTCTTGAATGTAGGTCCGTATAAAATTTTGGGTCAAACCCGTCAAAGAGTTGACTGTCTGTGTAATCGCATACTTGTATCTCATAAACCCTTTGGCTTAGATAAATAAAACTTGTTCTGGAAGCTTTGGCCTCCTAGCCAGTTATTCAATTCCGGGAGGAGATGGAAATCACTCGTCGCTAAGTCGGGCTACACGCCGGGTGATCAGACACGTTTCATTTAAACTGTTCCAGAAGCTTCTGGGTTACAACAGCACTGTGAGGACGGGTGTTGTCGTGAATGAGGGCATCTCCAAGTCAGATTGGTTCTTTACAGTCTCGTAAAGCCTGACAAGAAACGGCTGCTTTGATCGTTTTCCACAAACAAACCTTCTGCTTGAAGAAAGCGAATAAAACTACGCAACTGGCACTTGGCGGGAGCATCAATTCTACGAGCCGTGTTTACGTGCCGACAGCTCAGCTCAAACCGGCGTCGGCAGTCTTTGAGGCTATGGTTAGAGACATGCGCACCTCCTACCACTTATCTGCCTGTTTAGCGGCTCATATTATATGCATTGCTGTGAAGAAACTCTTGTAAACGATGCTGTAATATAACAATTTAGGTTTCACTTTATTTCTTGTGCTTATGTCTCAACGAGTTACTACCCTCCATACATTCCTATGCAAAGTGTTTTAATGATTTGTACCACCCCCTCTGAAAGTTTTTCCTTTGATTTTAGAATAACCTATATACAATAAACATGATAGACAAGGTGACTATTATATTTTCTCACACTAACTGTATATATCCGTTCAAGGGAAAACATAATTATACACACAGTTCTTACATGTCCCTAAAACACACTTAAGTGTCTTATTGTTTAGTGATAGCACGTCCTTTTCTTATTTTTTCAGACTTTCGCTTCGATGGTAAGACCTGCCACAATAATGACATTTACTCAAACCAACGGGATTGACCTCCCCTAAACTTTCTCGCATACTTCTCAAAAATTTGTCATTTCCCCTCCCCCTGCGTGGATAAAAAATTTGAACCTGCTGTAACCCAGAATGCAATGACTATCAGAAAGTTTTTCATTGTAAATTATAGTGATTGTAAAATATTTAGGTGAAGAGTCATATTCAAAGAGATGCGTAAGTATTAAAACTTAGCAATATTTATTTTCTATCACACTAGCAAGCTCCGCTAATGCGAGGGCGTGCGCGAGCGAAAAGAAAACAGGAGAAAATGACCTCGTTCCCTATCGCTGAATAGCTTGCGCATGCGCAGAGATTGCTTACAGTAGGCAAGTAAAAAAAATTGAATATGCAATTTAAACACCTTTTTTTTAGCCGATTGAAACGACATTTGGTCACAGATCTATAATTAATGTTAGCAACCGTCATACCAATTTTTATTTATCTAAGCCAAAGTGTTTAGGAGATAAATTTTTACTAGTATGCGATTATACAGTCCGACAGACCAACAACTTCAACGGATTTGGTCCAAGCTTTGATACGGACCTACATTCATGATGATAATACTGTGTACCAAATTTTATCCATCCAGCTATTCAAGTTTGTGATTTATCGCGTTCACGTTAACATGGACATACAGACAGACAGACTTGCCGTGGACGGATTTTGTCCAAAATTTGACAGAAACCTACAAATTATGTGTAAAGATCACATACCAAATTTCATCCCCGTAGATCTAATAGTTTTCGAGTTATCGTGTTCACAGACGCACAGACAGACATAATTCCCAAATTGCGTTTTCCGAACTCAGAGAGGTCTCAAACGTGGAGCTTCGTTAAAATCTCGAATTCGAATTTTTTGACGATTACAATACTTTCTCTTTGTATACTTCGTGTACGAGAAAGTAAAAATGCAGTCTGGTTTCTCTTGGATGGTATTGGAATCTTGGTTGAAGTTGGGCAAGTCCATGAATAAATTTTCGGAATATTGGATAAAGTAATTGTTTTTACAAATTTCCTACCGTTTGAAAAATTTAAACTTATAAGATTCACGAATTCTTTCTTTTCAGTGAATTTTCTCAAAATGAAGATTATACATATCCACACAGTTTCAGAAAACACATTCACTCTCGGCGCTGTCCAAAATTGGCCAGTAGCCTTATTGAATGCTATTAAGTGCTATTATGCCTCTAGAAAACGTTTCAAACAATATTTTCGTCATCTAATTTCCTCTTCATCAGTGACTCAGACAGCAAACGGACGCATCATTTTTCTTCATCAATGCCATCCTTCTCCGATGCATTGTATACTCCAAAAATTAAAAAATGACCCTGCATTTTGTTTACAACAGCAGCACCGAAAATTCCAAAAAGATGAAATTGAGGGCAATTTGTCATTCTGGCAGAATAGCTAATTTCCTTTTTTTACACAACTGAATTAGAACCGTTGTGGTCCTTGTCCTTGCCCCAATGTTAGCATTCTTTCTTGACACTGAGGTTTGATCAAGCAGAGTCCTCTAAATTCCTCTGGGTTACTTTTTTCGTTAATATCTACATTTCTCTCGATTAAAACGTAAGGTCATTCCTGAAATCTTATTTGAAGAGAAGGTTTTGATTATGAAAAGTTTTCACCATAATTTGGCTTTCCTGTTCACTTTATCCGTCATGCTGGCACTGTGCCATGAGGTCCTATGGCATAGGGAAACACAAATTTGAGGCTCAAGTAGGGATAACAACACTTTTTACTTTCTCGTATACGAAGTATAGAAAGAGAAAGTATTGTAATCGTCAAAGAATTCGAACTCGAGATTTTGACGAATCTCCACGTTTTAGACCTCCCGAGTCCGAAAAACACGATTTCGGAATTATGTCTGTCTGTCTGTGAACACGATAACTCGAAAATTATTAGAGCTACGGCGAAGAAATTTGGAATATGATCTTTACACATAATTTGTAGGCTTCTCTCAAATTATCGACAAAATCCGTCTACAGGAAGTCTGTCTGTCCACGTTTATGTGTACACTATAACTCCAAAGCTAGAATAGCTAGATAGATAAAATTTGGTACACAGTTTCATCATCATGAATGTAGGTCCGTATAAAAGTTTGGGCCAAATCCGTCAAAGGGTTGACTGTCTGTCGGTCTGTATAATCGCAAACTTGTGAACACAATAACTCTTTAAGATAATTACTTAGATATATGAAATTTGGTATGTGGCCTTCTAACCTTAACTGTAGATTTGTGTCCAATTTTCGTTTGAATCCGTTAACAAAATTTGTTCAAATTGCATATTTGATTCAAAATGCATATTGCGGCTGTGTGCGAGCGTTTGGCTTATTTTACTTAAGTGAGTATGATTGGCTTTTGACCTTGGTGATCTACGAAGGAAATTGTAGAGAGAGGCAAACGCGCTTTTCGGAAATTATTGCAACCCTGTAAAACGAAACCTCGTTCTGACATTCTCCAGATGGATGCCTGTGATTAACCAGAGGTATGGTGAAATCTTGTGTGATATCTATAGTAAGATTTCGTATTCAAAAACGTTAAATAAAGTTGTGGTACCCTCAGCGCAAGTAAAAATTGCGAACATCCGCAATTTTTTTTGCAAAATATTAAGTTTTGGGGAATTCATAAAATTTATATGTTTCATTCTAAATCACAATTCATAATATTTTTCTCAAAATACCCAGGCCTTGGGTAAATACCCCAAAAATATTTACCTACCCATTGGATGTTTAACCACCCCACATTACTGGTCGTATGCGAGAAAGTTTCGGGGAGGCCACTCCCGCTGGTTACATTCTCGTTTGCTCGGTATACAAGAAGAAAGTTTTGCAATCATCAAAAACTCGACTTCGAGATTATGATGAATCTGTATACCGGCAAAATTTGAAATCCAGAATTCTATAGAATGCTTAGGCATTTTTAGACAAAGTGAATAATGGCAATTATGTGATTATGGATGATTTTTAGGCAAGGTGATGATTAATATTTCACACATTTCCTACGCATTCTATACAATGCCAAATGACAAACCGGCAACGTGTGAAATACATCGCCGATTGGATTTTAGAGGAAATAAAATTAAGTCCAATTCAAAATAAAATTACAGTAGAACCCCGGAAATCCGAACCCCCGTAATCCGAAATTCTGCATAATCCGAACAATTTTTTTTAAATTTTCTGAAAAGTTTTTACTGAAAAATGAAGGAAAAATAGCAATTACGAATCAGAAACAAAGCTAATGTTTATTCCGAACTTAAAAGAAGTATTTGAAGTGGTCTTTAAGAATGAATACAGCACCTTAATTAGTAGAAACAAACTCACAGATATCTTCTGTTTACCCTCAACTTGTTTGCTACTGTACCGTGCGAATCTCTGCGTGCTCTTTCCGTGCGCCTTCACAGAACACCCAGAGTCAATACTCTACTGCATTTGGTATATCCAGGGTATTTTGCCGAATTTCCCGGATAATCGGAATTCCCCGGAATCCGAACAGAGGTCAACCCCAATTAGTTCGGATTCCGGGGTTCTACTGTATTTCCTTTCTTGATTCAACAAGTAGGTTCGTATTTTTTTTTGTATTCTTTAATACAAAAGTATATACTTTGTTTTGAATAGCTTTCGCTTTCCTTTGCGTATTTTGAATTTATGGTTTTAATGGCAATCTTTTGTTGTTTTTAAATCACATTTGTATTTCTTTAAAATGCACGACATTTAAATAAAAGCCTTATCATGATCGTCTTCTCACACTTTGCTTAAATAGAATTTGTCATTCTATAGAATGCCTAGGTCAGGGGTGGGGAACCCCTGAAAGGCTTCATTAAACTTCGCCAGTGAGCGAAAGGCCTCACGAGCAAAATCTTAAAGGTTATTATTCTGCAGTTATTATTATATTATAGACAAGTATGTTATTTCAAAGCAAATTGTTAATAAATGCTAAGGCCACATAAGAAACTCAAAAAGACTATATGCGGTCTTAAAGCCGCAGATTCCCCACCCCTGGCCTAGATATTACATATAGTGCCTAAGGAAAGTATATAACATATACAAATAATGCACGTATTTCTTATTTTGCTTTAAAATGTGCAAACATTCTACAGAATGTCGACGTTTCATGCATTGCCTGTAAGATATATACGTATTAGAAACTCCCATCAGTTTCTGTTATCCGTCATCGTCTAAAAAGTAAAAAGTAACGTTGGTTTATAGTGTTTTCTTCACCAACTCCTCCTTCTTGGAGAAAATTAGCGTGGGTTTTTGATCACATGAAGGTTTTTTTTCTCATTTCTCAACTATGATCATAGGGTAAGTTTTTTTTATTTAAGATGGCTTATTTTAATATAGCCAGATGCCTGATATTTTGAATCAATCATATTAGCGTTTTGATGTTTGTGTTTTGTTTT
Organism: Araneus ventricosus; assembly: GCA_013235015.1. Classification (NCBI taxonomy): domain Eukaryota; kingdom Metazoa; phylum Arthropoda; class Arachnida; order Araneae; family Araneidae; genus Araneus; species Araneus ventricosus. Next base: position 102,206 of record BGPR01002373.1, on the reverse strand, counting down.
TCCTCTTTCTTTTGAAAATATGCTTTTTGATCTCCATTTTCCTTTGTTTGGGAAATTTCGGGCTATGAGACGCTATGTTTGGCGTAATGCTAACTTCTTACAGAAAAATTTCCCAATTATTATTTTGAATCCATTTCGAATAGTTCTCAGCCCTTGAAAAAGTGGGCTAGAATGGATTCCTTGTTTGTTTTTGGTTTTATTCAATTAACTCTGAGTATTGTTATTATTTTTTGTTGGCTTTCTTTGTATGATCTTGATGTCCGTTGGTTTATAGTATGTATTACAATGCATTTTCTGTTCATTACTACTCTTATATTGAAGTTTATATTGATCGTTTTGTAAAATTAAATACAACATGTATGTGTTATTCATTTTTAAAGGATTTTGTTTTAATTTCGTCCCAAAACAGTAGTGAAATCACGTTAATGTACAACTGTACATATGTATTAAGAGATTTCTGTTATCCGTCTATTCGGTTATCCGTCACAGCCCTGGTCCGGGAAGTGACGATTAATCGAAGTTCTACTGTATATGGAAAATGATTGGATTTTGTTACTCATCGTCGGTAAAAAGTAACATATAAAACTTGTTATTGTAGTACAACTGTCTCGATATTTCATATTTTCTACATACTCCTTTTCTTATTTAATAAATTGTTTCACATTCATGTATAAAATATTTTTTATTCAAAGTATCTTTATTTCAGCTGTTAGGATGAATTATCATTCAACGGTTTGTTCAGCTATTGTGACAAGATTTTGTACATAAAGCCTGGACGCTGTACATATTGGCAGTAGCATAGCTAAAGGGGGGTGGAGGGGGCGGTCCTGCCCGGGTGCCACTTCGAATAGGCGGAAAAATCAGGCTTACGGGAAAACAATTTTATGACTATGAAGAGCAGCGACACTAGCTCAATCATTGTGTACATAACCAGCGGGAGTGATCTCCCCCAAACTTTCTCGTATACTCCCTAACACACGTGGAGAAAAAAATAAGGCAAACGGCAGTAAAATACACCAAGCGACCCTGACACAGGTGGAGAAAAAATAAGCAAAACGGCATACGCACGAGTTTCCCTTGGCGTGAGCCAAGGCGAAAGACGGTACCCCCAATACGCAATATGGCCTTGCGTAAAAGAAAGAAAATTGAATATGCAATTTGAACGCCTTTTTTTCAACCGATTGAAACGGAAATTGGGCACGGATCTACAATTAATGTTGGCAAACCTCATACCAATTTTAATTTATCTAAGTCGGAGGATTTAAGAGTTGTCGTATACACAAATATGCGATTATACAGACCGACAGACATTCAAACCCTCGACGGATTTAGTCCAAAATTTGATAGAAACCTACAAATGATGTGTAAATATCACTTACCAAATTTCATCCCCGTAGCTTTAATAGTTTTCGAGTTATCGTGTTTACAAACAGATAGATATAATTCCAAAATTGTGTTTTTCGGAGGTCTAAGACGTGGAGATTCATCAAAATCTCGAGTTCGAAGTTTTGGTCGATTACAATACTTTCTCTTTGTATACTTCGTATACGAGAAAGTAAAAAGCGATAAGTAATGTTAATTCGTATTTTTCGCCTTTTGTTTGTAAATTGCCTATACGTGAAAGAAGGGCTGGTATTGGACGCGCGATTTGGCAGCCTATATGCAGTGATCGAGGCGTGAAATGATAAAATACGTTAATAATAAAATCCTTTTTTCCTGGAACCTATTATTTTTATTTTGAGGTTCATTTGCCTATGTATCTTGTAAAAGAAGGACGGCATGTCCGTTCATGGCAGAAGCGGCGTAATTGAAACTTTTGCAGCCCGGGGCAAACTTGCAACACCCCGCCCTCCCTTCACCAGCTACATAGGGCATATAAACCTCAAAATAAAAAATAAACTTCAAGAAAAACACTTTATTAGCAACGTCATTCGTCGATTTACGCCCTCGGTCCCTGACAGATTGTGAAATCGCACGTCCACCACCAGTCTTTCATTCACATGTTGGCAATTTACAGACAAAAGGCGAAAAATACGAATTAACCCTCTGACTGTGTAATTTTTGACGTAGACTTATGTCTCTCCATAGCGGTCGAGTGGTGTGTCGGGAAAGGAAAAAATGATGACGCTTTTCGCGCTCAAGTTAAACGCTTATAGCTCCGCAACCAAATAACATGGAGTTGGTTGTAGTTTCATTTAACAGAGAAAGGTTGACATTCAAGATTGCAAAAAGAATTTTAGAATTTGGAATTACGGTTTAGTCACAGTCGAGCTGCAAAGTTGATGAAAATCACAAGGAATTTTACATGGATAGAGTCACATAGTCACACTAGACTAATAGTCACTATAGACTATAGAGTTAATAGTCACATAGAGATACTTTAGTCACAGAAAGTCACAGTTGAGTAGGGTAAGTAAGTTTACGCTCCTCGATCCTAGCGGCCGTTTCGCAGAGACAGCCTCCCTCGATTTTTTAAAATCACTGTTTAGATGCAACGTTTGTAAACGTGTTCAAATACCGTTGAGTCAAGCGAGTTGTTATTTATATGCAAAAATTTATTAGTATAATATGATCTAATGCTATGAAAGTACTAAGTAAACACATTTGCCTGTGAAAATCGCAGGATGCAGCAGAAAATAGACTTTCTTCCAACCCGCGGAAATCGCGGGATACGCAGTCAGAGGGTTATTTAAGATGATAATAATAGTGTTTTTCAGGTTGAGATGGTAGCATTGAGAGAAGCCATGCGCTGGTTATCACAAGAGTCCCTATCAAAATGCACTATTCATACAGATAGCCAATCGTCCCTGAAAGCTCTTGCGGCTCTCCAGACAAACTCAACTATTCCCCGGGAAATCCTAAACATCTGGAGCTCCTTAAAAACCGAAGTTGTAATCTCTTGGGTTAAGGCACATTCGGGTGTACTAGGGAACGAGGTTGCTGACCAGTTGGCCAGACAGGGTACTCATGGCAGTACTCTCAACATCAATATCGATCTCCCTAAATCTTGCCTTTAAAAAAATTCCTCAGTAAAAAAGTATTCCCTTGAAATCTGGCAGGATAGATGGAATCTTCCTGAAACGGGACGGTGAACCTTCCTTTTCGTACCTCAAGCCAGCATTAATCGAGCCTCATTAAACTCAAGAACCAACCAATTCCTCACAGGACATGGGCCGTTCGTGACCTATCTTCGCAGGTTCGGTTTATGTTCACACGATCGATGCATTTGCGGTGATAGAGGTGATACTGACCACTACTCAACAGTCTGCCCAGTGACAAAACCCTTTCATTTCAAGAAGCCCAGTGCTGAAAACCTTTCGACGTGGTGTGAAAATATTGTTCAAGACAAAAGATCCCTGGCACGACTCATGAATATTATAAAAATCCTTCATGAACGAAGGCGTGATATCATCATGGATTAAGAAAGACTTTTCTGGCATCCGCCAGCAATTAAGACTGTTTCAGTTCACTTTTTATATTTATTATTTTGTTGGTTTAATTTTTTCTTCCTTTTCTTTTGTGTTTCATCTTTACGCTGAGAAGGTTTTGTATAACCGTAAACCTTATCATGTCGGTCCCCTCCCGGTGGATTAATAATAATAATAATTAGTTATCATTATTATGTACACAATGATTTAGCTAGTACCTCAGCTCTTCTTAGTAATAAAATAGTTATTCTGCACGATCTGATTTTGCGCCCCTTTTAGGTACCCCATTGCCTAACAGTAAAAAGTTAAAGCTACACCACTGAAAACTGAAGAGAAGAGATGTCACTCCGAGAGAGTTTAAATCGAAAACTAAGCGGTCTAGTCACTTAGGAGAAACAATTAAATTTTCGCAACCCCCCGCTCTCCCAAAGTATTCTCGAAAAAATTACTTATTAAATTATCGGAAGTATTGTAGTGTTCTTTATGATTCTTATTGTCAGGTGAGGAAAGTCTGTGAAGTTAAATTGTTTTGGTTTACATAAGCCATGAGGTTTGACATTCGTTACTACGATACAAAATTTTTATGACCTCAGCCCCTCCCCCCCGACCTGAATCCTGGATTCTCCACTGTATCCAGTTAGTTGGTAATGAAAATTTGAAGACAATGACTTACACCGAAGTTTACAAAGGGAATTGACTTTTACAGTTTCGTAGAACGAAAAACATGTGGGCTTGGAGCACTGGTTAGGGAACTCATCATTTTAAACGCATAAAAACATCTCAAAAGTAAATTTTAAAATCGGAGAACTGGCCTTTAAAATTTGAGAATTTGTCATTCTGTTAGATACAAATATTACAATTCAGTTTCCCAGAAATTCGGTCGAGTTTACAAAATAAACAATTCTATTTCTGAAAATAGGAATTCTTAACTCAATTCAAAGGAACCACATGTTTTCTCTGGCACTTCTAAGTCCTGAAATTTACTTTACCAGATGAAATAAAAAAACCGTTCTTCGAATCTAAATTTCATCGAATGCTTTCCACCGCACATTTATTTACAAGCGCAGCTTCCAAATCGTCTGCCATTTTCGACGGAACTAGCGGATGAGCCATTTATGGTTTCCACGGCTCGGCGTCTCAAGGTCTGTTTTTTTCGCGAGTTGTGTTTGGCATCGGGCCAAAGGTTATTCCTCCTTTTACAACTCCAGGAAATACTCTACGCGAGATTTCCGTTTATTGTCCCCACAAAGCCGTCTTGAAATAAATATTCGTTATTTTGGGAGGCGTGCTTTTCAACCCGTTCGCTCGATACATCCACAAGAGTCCACGTAATTATGCCATGATTTCCTATAAAAATATAAATCTGGGAATGGAAGTAGTTTGAGAAACATCACGCCAAATACTTGTGAAAAATTCCGTTTCCAAGATACATTTTACGATTCGCAAGTCACATACCTCTCTTCAAAAATTTTTTCACAAGTATTTACTTGTAATTTGTTACAAGTAATTTTTTGCAGAAATTTCCATACTTCAGGGGCATAGCAATGGGAAGGTGTACATATGCCTGGGTGCCGGAAGGGCCGGATTATTAAATAGGCAAAGTAGGCAACTGCCTAGTGACCTCTCAACTTTGGGTGGCCCCGAAGCTTCGATGTGCTTTTTGTGGTACTCTCTAAGAAATTTAATTTTGTGCTTTCATTTAGTTTAAAAAATAAGTGCACTCGAACTTATTCAAATTAAAATCAAGTATCGTTTAAATTTTGGAACATTAGTCTAATAACATTCGTAATTAATTACGTTTTTTTGGGAAGTTTTTGATGTTTTATAATTTTGAAAAAAAAATGTGTTACTTTATAATTTTTTAAAAAATATCCGACCATACAAAAAAATGGAATTTAGAATGTGTTAAATATGTTTTTGTCATTTTTTCACTATTTTGCATAAAATTACTTTTAAATTTTAATTTTGCATTTTTTATACGCAATATATTGAAACCAACTCACTTGAAAATGATGCTCAATTAAATATTTTGCTAATTCAGCTAGTCAAAATTTGCATCTTTAAAACTGCTTATATAGTTAAATTAGTTTAATTTAGTTATATTAACGTCCCGTTTTCAAGCAACACAAGATCTATTTTGGGACGGACCTCGTAATTTTGAACTCCGGTCAGATGAGGAGTGCGACACCTGCGCTGGCACAACTTCTCCAAGCTTCCGCACCACACTAACTTCCTCTCCGGTTCTTTAATATCTTAAACCCAGTGGGGTGGGCGGAGTCGGGGTGGGTTGTTGCACCAGCAGGAGGCCGTTTGGGCCCCTACGTATGATTTAGCGTGCAACGGGCCCAGTACAGGACGGATCTTCAGTGGAATCGGGTTTCGAACCTAGAACCCACCGGCTCCAAGGCCGACACCCCTAGTAGCACAAAGATATTGTGCAATATTGAACGATATTGAACAATATTCGTAATATTGTACAATATCATATGATATTATATAATATCGAGCAATATTGTAGAATATCGGACAACATGTTGTACTACCTGGGACCTTACCCTTAGGCCACCGCGGCCTCATAGGGATTAAATTAAAATCAATATAAAAATATATGGTTTTGTAAGAATTGAAAAGGAAAAGGGGTCCGAAAGGCTTAGTCCCCTAGCCTAAGAGACCCTAGATGCCGTTATCTGGCACTAAGTGCCTGTCAGGAAGAGGGGAGGGGCGTGAAGACAAAATATTAGTGCTCTTATTTCACTTTTTAAAACTAAGCTCTATTGGAGTGGGGCGAACAATTATTATTATGCTCATGGATCATTTACCATTGCTCCTCCACTGACCTTCTGGTATCATTGCCAGCTCGCTTTATACGATACTTTACAACAGAGTTCTTCAACTTTTAGTATCTGGTATTCAACTTATCAGTTTTAACACTCTGACTCCTAAGCCGGCCGTAACCGACCATGCAACTTCTATACTAGTGGGGCGGATTTCGGCCGGTTGCTGTTCCGAAAGGGAGGAGAAGGCAGTTGGGCGAGTCGTCATTAAAGGGACCCTTAAGGGAGAGATAGGAGATGAAAGGCCCGCCATTCATATCTCCCACCACCCGTAGTGAGGACAAAAGGGGAAGCGGGGCGGACGAATCCATTCCACACATCAATTAGTAAGCAAACCTCCGTATACAACTGTACTCAGATTTTGAAAACTCTTAGCAGTCAGAGGGTTAATCTTGAGGGCGAGGCAACGCCTGTTTAGCAGCTAGTTTTGAATAAAAAATTATTTAATTAGAATTTTTAATATGATAAAAGTAAAAATACGATTGGGCTTTAACTAAACAGCTGTCGATTTTGTAATGTTACATAAACATGTATGTCAGTTCAAAAATATTCATACAGAGGCAATGTTTTTTTTTGTATTTTTGGCTAGCCGTCTTCCGCGACCAACTTGTTCGCGGGGAATATAATTTCAACTGAGTCTCTTATGCATAATTTGATATTCATGTTTCCCTTAACAAAGTAATTTTAAGCTTCAACTTGTGATAGACATTTAACCTGCGTTTTTTTCGTAGCCTTGCACTTGTGCTGTTTCTTGTTTACATAAACGTCCCTAACGGAGTCAAGTAACTGTTCGTGTCATGTGACATCTAATTGTACGTTATTGAAGCGAACTTTACTTTCTTATTCCTTATGTAAAATACACATTTGATTTCAACATTAAAATGGCACATAATCGTTCAGTTTACTGGATTATTTCCTTATATACTTGCTATCATGAGGACTTTCTCTACAGATTTCGCAGAAAAAAGGATCAAATAAAAAAAGAAATTAAAATCCAGTAGAATATTATCTTAGCTTTCAACAATAGAAGAGAAACACGCAATTAAACATTTATTTAAACAATTAAAACGGTTTGAATTTCTTTTTAACAATGTAAAATATTGTTATAAATCATGCCAAAAAATATTGTTAGAAATTTATTAAAATTTGAGAAAAAAATCGTACAGCAACTTAATTGATGCCATTGAAAAGATAATTTTTTTTATTTTCAGATGGTGTAAAAATGATTTTTTTGCTGTAATATTTTCGGATGTTATTAAGGAAAAACGCCAAAAATTTTGCTTAATTTTTAATAAATTAAAATTCTATTTAAAATTTCAAAAAAGAAACGGCTCCTAGATGAGCAAAAGTATGTTCCTCCAAAGTAAGTTTGAGCCAAATTTCGTTGTTCTAGATCTACCCTATAGAGAGACAACACACAGACACACACACATTCTCCTTTATTATTAGTAGAGATGTAATCGCTAAAATTAATCCTGTAAACGAATAGGGGTCGCGGAAGTTGGCTTACAAAGTTTTATTTTGAAAATACGCCGATCTGCAAAATGTAAGGTAGTAATCAGAGAACAGGTGATATTTCTATTATATTATGTAGGTATTTTCGTTGCATCATAAGAGCTCAATTCCTAGGGGTCTATTCTGGTACCCCCGGTTGGGTTGGGAGTTGGGTTGGGTTCGCACGTTAACAACGGAACCCAACCCAACCGGGTACCAGAATAGACCCCTTAGTTGCAGTTCCGATGGGGCGTCAAATTGCTCTAGCACAAAGAGCTCAAATTTATTAAGACGGCCTTGGTAACGCTGCGAAATGGTTGGCTCATAGATCGTGAACTTCTTTTATGCCATTTTTTGTTTGTTTGTGATAAAAGATTGAAATAAATGGTTGGTAGTTAACATTAATCGAGCCTCATTCTATTCAAAAATCAATCAATTCCTCACAGGACATGGGCCCTTCGTGACCTATCTTCACAGGTTCGGTTTATGTTCACACGATCGCTGCGTTTGCGGTGATAGAGGTGATACTGACCACTATACAACAGGCTGCTCAGTGACAAAACCCTTTCATTTCATAAATCCCAGCACTGAAAACCTGTCGACGTAGTGTGAAAATATTGTTCAAAACAAAAGATCCCTGGCACGACTCATGAATAATACGAAGATCCTACATGAACGAATTCATGATATCATAAATTGATTAAGAAAGACTTTTCTCGCTTCCACCAGCAATTAAGACATTCATTGCAGACTTTATCAGGTTACTTGATGTGTTAATTGAAAGCACTCGCGGGAACTTGAGAGCGATGAATAACTTGTTCTTTTAACTAAAGATACCAGCATATATGCGCGACTATCGAAAGTATAAAACAAATAAATCAAATGATTCCTGGATCAGTAAAATGAAGTAATTAAGATTAGCTGACGCAATAAAATGATCGAGAATATGTCGTGATTTTCGCTTGGTACCGCCAGCCAGTCGGATAGTAGAAATGCATTCTGGGAACTGAGAGTAACCTTGGGTTGGATGAAAGCTTCATCGATTCGGATATGCGTGAGAAAATGTTTTGAACTGATCAATGAAAAAATTCATAGAAAATCGGAGAACAAAGATATTTTAACCATTCTTGTTTTAAAACAGGGATAAATATTCCGGTTTATACCTTTAAAGAATTGAAAATGATAGCGTTATTAAAACGTCGGATGCAAGAAAATAAGAATTGAAAGTTAAAAATATAAATAAAAAGTTGCTATTATCTAAAAATTTCACAAAATTCAGCAAATTATGTTGGAAATTCAAAATAAACTTCATTAGAACGAAAATTGTTTGTTCTATACGATGATGTATTGATTGTTTTTTAACGATCATTATAAAAGATACTACAATCGTAACCGTACCGAAAATGACCCAAAACAACATAAAACATTAAATTAAAAAATTTCTAGATTAAATTTTAAAATTCCGGCTTCGAGGTGCATTCAGTCACCAATCCGACTACCTGTGTGCCAAGTTTCATGGCTGTAAGTGCGATAGATTCGTCTGGACATCGCGTACACACACACACACGCAAACATTGCCTTTTATAAGTATAGATAATAATAATAAATAAATGGTTGAGAGTAAATTTCTACTGAATCCTAGGAGATTCACGTTTTATAAATAGGATCAATTCATGCTCAGATGATAAACGTCAAGTACGTAATTTAATTTTCGATGCACGTAATTTAATTTTAGAATACTTCCGTCGTTTTGATTTTGATGCTTGTAGGATTATATCACTGCACAACGCAACACGGCATGAAATTGCAAGGTCTCGGCTTCAGATCGAAACCCTTTTCCACCCATGACCTAACCATTTATTTATGTGGGCCTGGTGCACGCTACATCTGACGTGGGCCACATGTCCTCCCGCTGGTGTGGCGAGGAAGCTTGGAAAGAGAGGTGCCAGCCCAGGCGTCGTCCTCGTCATTTGACCGCGGCGTAAAAGTACGAGATCCGTCCTAAAATTGTCCTCGAGTTGCTTCGAAACGGGATATTAATATAACTAAATTAAACTAAAAGCCAACATTATTGTGTTATTATCTGTCACTTAATTAAAAACCAAGCCTCTGTTTCTAGTCCTTCCTATTTTAAATTGGTCATTTTCAAATTAACAATCAATTCACTGGTAAATATAAACGTTTTCTTTTGAAATTGAGGAAATTATTAACGCACCATAGTTATAGAATAGTATTTGGTTGAAGATATAAGATATTTGGAGGATGAAGTGATTGCAAAAGTAAGATAAAGCATTTTGACGTTTCTCGAAGTAACAATAATTTTCCTCAGAAAGTAGTAATCTTTAGTGCTGCCATCTGTTGAAAGTTATACAAATTTTTACCAAACATTGTATTTGAGTAAGAACAATTTCTCAAGAATTTAGTGAACTTTTTAGTACTTAAAAACTGAAAGAAAAAATATATATTATATTAATTGCCTGTGCTTCTTTTGCTAAAAGAAAACCAAGAGCTGATAGTAATAACCATGTCTTTATTAATTATATGTTAACAAATATTTAGAAACTTCAACTAAAGATGGCAGCACTAAATGTCTGTAAAAGTGAATAAATTATAATGCAGATCAAAACTGTATAGAAAAATTTTTACTACTTAAATATCTGTCATTAAAATATAACCTTAATGATACTGGGCTTTTAATTTCTCGGTTGGTTTTTTAAGATATTCTTGTTTCCACAATCTACCCTCTTCGAAATTAGTTTAGGTCTCCCACCAAAATAAATTTATTGTGTTTGTTAATGAATTTATTTAAAATAATCTATTTGTTTTCTGCTAAATTAAATTTAAGCACCACTATTTCCAAAAAAACAATGTTTTGATGTTATTAAGTGATATATTTTTTTGCTAAACTACCTATAGTGCGAATTTAGACAATTATAAATTCCACGAAATATTCCTTATGATTACCTTGTTGCTTTTATTGCGTTTACGCATAAAATGTTCATAAAACATTGAATTTCAACAACATACTAGTTTTCAACTTCTTTTGCGAAATGTAAGACGCTGTGTGCGACTTTTGAGAATTGAAAATTTTTTAATAACTATTGCCGAATGTAGTTTTCAAATTTCTGAGTTTTATGCACAGAAGTAATGACAAATTATTACAAAAAATTTCCTTTTTTACGTAACTTTTCTTCAATGAATGGCTTATCAGTGATGATTATAATATGTGAGAACAAAAATAATGACATATTATAAAAGAATTTGCCCTTTTATATGTAACTTTTCTTCAATGAATGGCTTAACATTGATGATTTTAATATTTATTTACATATTAAGCATTTAACTGCAGTTTTTATGGTGGCATGCTTTAGAGAAAAAAAATATAGCTCTTTGATTTTATGAAAGAAATATATATAGACAACTAGTTAAATTGTAAAAAATTCGTTCTGATATTTCAAAACCTATTAACCTCTATGACTGTTGCTTAAAACTGCGATAAAAATGTATCTGCAATTTTTTTGTTGTTTGTATTTACTTTTAAATAAACTATCTCTATCCCATATTTTTAAAATTACATTAAACGGAAAGCATTAATATTTCTTATATTAATACTGGGCTTTGCAAAGTTAACAATAAAATTCTGATATTTCATTGAAATAAAATAAAATTTCGAAAAGAAAGAATTTGATCGGATTTTTTATAAAAATAAACACATATTTCTGTAAAAAGTTGTAACTATATTATTATGTATAATTATAATTTAAAAGCAACTTATATTTAATACGTTCAACAAAAAAATGACAATATAAATTAAGATAGCAATTAACAGCCTTTAATTGATTCGTGTATTACAAATTATTAAATATCAATTTAATATTTTGTATAAATTCAAATAATATTTATTTTTAAAGTTATTGGCAAAACCAAAGGACCAGTCCCTTAGCTCCGACTACTGGGCGGATTTCAACAATTTTTATTTCATATGAAAGCTTATGACCTCTAGATATGTTATCAATGTTCGCCTGTACTATGAATGGTCGCCAAAGCACTCCATTTTCGAGAGAAATTGAAAAGCACTATTTCACCGTACATTCTCTACGGGGAAAAACCTTGACAGAGAGCCTAGAAACAGCCAATGTACAGATTTTACGAATATTTATTTTATACTTACCGCCTTCGTTGACCACCTTATTCGCCGGGAATATAATTTCAAATGAATCTCTTATGCATAATTTTATATTCTTGTTCCCTTAACAAAGTAATTTTAACTTCAAATTGCGATAGACATTTAACCCTCGTTCTTTTCGTATCCGACTTTACTTTCTTATTCCTTGTAAACAAAACGGCTCTCTTAATCGTATTACAAACTACATTACTGATGACATGTAAAAAGTATTGATCTGCATTTTATGTCAACATTTTAGTCAGTCATTTTGTGTAATACATTTAAAAAGTAATTATATTTGAATAATTTACTCTGCATTACGCAAGAGGTGTACAAAAAAATTTGGACGGAAATTAATCAATTGTAATGAATTTAAAATATCGCCTTTATCTTTATCATTAAAAGCTTTTACACTTAATCCAGAAAATCATTCCTGTTGCTTCAACCGATATTTTCTTATTGATTGCGAGATGAGCTTCTTAAATCCTTTCCTTCTAAACGCAAATGACCAACAATGGCTGCCCTTGCATTGTTGACAAATGACCGCTTAGAGGCGTCCTCCCTCGTCACCCCGCCCTTCCTCCCTACCCTTGGTCGAAAAGAGAAACGGTCTCCTTGAGCGACCTTGACCGTAGTTAATGACAATTTAAAACCTTGTAAAATTAAAAGTAATTATCGCACAGTAATCATACTAATATCATTGGAAAGATAATTGTTTGCACTTTAAAGTGGTATAAAAATCATTTTCATGCAATAGTTCTTTCGGAATTCATTCCCGAAAATATGGCTTAAAACGTTCAAAATTTGCTTAATTTTTAAATAATTAAAATTTGAATAAAAAATTTAAAAAATGGCTCTGAGGTGCACATTCCCACTCTCCAAAGTATACCTGTACCAAATGTGGTAGCTCTAAGTTCAACGGTCTGTTCTGTAGACCGCCAACAGACACACAGACAGACTATCTCTTTTATTATTAGTAGAGATAGAGATAGAGATGAAAGCTCACGACCCCTAGATACATCGACCACTTCGTTTTCAATTTACATTTACTTTACCAAATTTGGTACAAATGTATACTATTTGGAGATTTGAATATTCACCTCGAGTCATTTTTTCAATTTTATTCAAATTTATTATTTAAAATTAAGCAAATTTTGTACGTTTTTCGAATATTTTCGGAATAACGCCAGAAGAACTGCATGATTCAATGATATTAGTATGAGATTACTTGGGATTCATTACTTTAAATTTTACAAGGTTTTAAATTATCATAGCTACAGGACAGGTCACTGAGGAGACCTTTTCTCTTTCTGACCAAGGCTAGGGAGGAAGGGGCAGGGTGACGGGAGGATGCCACTTAAGCGGTCATTTGTACATCAACAATCAGAGGCCATTGATGACAAGTGTTGTTATTGAACAAAATGACATTTATGGTCATTTGACTTTAGAAGGAAAGATTTAGAAGCTCATCACAATCAATAGGAAAATATGGCAGTTTGAAACAGCAGGAATGATATTCTAATTCGTATAAAACTTTTTTTATGTAAAATAATATTTTAATTCATTTACAATTGATTAATTTCCCTCAAATTTTTTTGTCACTTCTGCGTAATGCAGAGAAAGATTATTAATATAATTACTCTAAGTATTACAAAAAATGACTGACAAATGTTGACATAAAGCGAGATCAATACTTTTTACAGGTCATCAGTAATGTATAGTTTGTAATCGATACGATTAAGAAAGCTGTTTTATTTATAAAGGAATCATATATATAATTCTCTTACACATGACAAAAAGGTCCAATTTCTGTAATCGCCGTTTGGCAACGCTCCAAAGTTTGATTTGTTTACATCCGCAGAAAGTCAAGCCGCTTACGTGTGATCACGTTTATTGAAAAAATATTTTAGTAGTTGGAAATTTAGTAAAATAATGGAATTTAAGTCATGCTGATTGGATATATTATGAACAGGACCAGGAAACAGTTCAGGGAATCCATTGTAAGGGCAAGTATTAGAGAAATGAAAGCCATATCGCCGTCACTACGAAAACGTGTGTAATGAGAACGATGTTTGAGGAGCATAATTCAATGGAACTATAGTCCGAACAAGTTACGGTTTTAATTTGGATGGGCTGTTTATTGGAGGAGAAACCTGCCCATAAGTATCAAAATGTTGCCATGATGGAAAGGTTCAGCTCCGGCATTTCCATGAGCACGGAACCTTATGAAAACAAACTGAAAATTCACCTGAGCTAAAATTATCGACAGCAATTCGGAATACCGAGGAAGCTCATGTTTACATTTTTGCGACAAAATCAAAGAAGATTTGCGGTGTGGAACTTTATCAGGGGGCTTTAGATGCTTAGAGTGTCGACATAATGAAATACACTGGAAAACTTATAATACTCTTCATCTTCTTTCCAAAGGGAACCGTCATATACAACAGAATTACCAAGATGTCACATGCTACTGTTACCAAAGGTTTAGTAAACGATCTCTTTCTGACGTTTACGCACACTCTTGGTCTAAAATTTTTAAAATAGCATGGAGGGAGTACAACGTCGAGAAGACGATAACCTGATATTATGTACGTGTATTTAATGAGATAAAAGAACTTTAGAGAATATATCAAGAAAGCATGGAATATTTGGAACTGTTTGGCCTATATTGTTATGAGTTCTAAAGCGAGGGCTTTACCTCATGTCCACATTCTTCTAACATTAGATTCAGAAGCAAAATTCCACTAAAGATGACATTGACAATTACAGGTGCAAGAACTTGGTCACTTGCACTGATCTTAGACTCTTAAATTGTGACAAAATGCATGGTACGATGTCCCATGTGGAACTATATCTCAAATTCTCCATGCATGAGAATGAACATCGTGCAACAGTTTTCTCACGAACCAATTCAAGGATGATACAGAGGAAAATAATGGATTACCCTATTTATCGCAGAAGAGCCACTGAACCTGTCCAAGTGGAAATATTCCATCGATAACAAGAGATGGGTTGTCTCTTATAATCACTTGGTTGATTAAAAATTTAATACACATATTAATGTTGAAGTTTGTGCCTCATTAAAGTGTAAATACTTATATAAATACATACTGGAGACCTGTCATGCAGCCCTCAGTCAAAAACAAAGAAGGTGCTCTGGATCATGATGAAATTTTAAGTTTTATTGGAAGGTGATGATTGTGTAAGCACCTGAACCACGTTGAGCAGTTTAATGATTAATTTGTCAGCATAAATCCCA